>VZSR01000499.1:1412716-1440211 GCA_013398615.1 Brachypodius melanocephalos
AAGGAAGGAAGGAAGGAAGGAAGGAAGGAAGGAAGGAATCTGAAAATGATATTCAAGTCTCAAGGAGGTAATTAAGAATTTTTCAAGCTGCCTCAATACTGCCAGAATACTATAGTATATCATTATTTGAAATAGCCAACATTTTAAAAGCATCTTCCAGGATTCCTCAAACTTCTAGCAATGTCATGAATCTTTTTGTTCTGATACGATGGCCCAGTTTCTCTGGGTATTAATACAGTATTTCTTAATATATCTAGCAGATGTAGGAATTGTCCCAGTATTCTGAAAAGCCAGAGCCTAGATTAGGTGGCTCAGAGGTGGCTAGTGCTATTTTAATAGCCAAAAATGAATATCCTTACTTCAGACCAGATAACGAATTGTACATTAAAAGCTATATGCCAATTGTGAACTGTGCTGTGGCAGATTCCCAGCTAGCTGGAAACAATCTAACACATATACTGGAAACAATTTAAATATGGCAGTCCCTGGCTCCTCCCAGCCTGGACTGCACTGCTCCTGGAAGGAGTAAATCCCTTGTGCATTTCTGATGTGGCCCATTGCCAGTGATGGGGAAAAGGGGGTGGAGGGTTCCCTCTGTCAGTTCGCAGATGGCACCCAGTGGGGTGGGAAGGTTGGTCTGACAGGCTGAACCCACGGCCAAGACCAGCTGCGGGAGGCTCAACAAGGCCGAGTGCTGAGTCCTGTCCTGGGGTGACAACAACCGCAGCCAGGCAGTGCTACTGGCTGGGAGAGGAGTGGCTGGAAAGCTGCCCAGTGGAAAAGGAGTGAGGGTGCTGCAACACAGGCTGGACATGAGCCTGGCCAATGGTGGCCAATGTCATCCTGGCCTGGATCTGTAATAGCAAGTCTGGAGCAGGGCAGGGATTGTTCCCTGTACTGGGCACTGGTGAGGCCACACCTTGAGTGCTGTGTCCAGTCCTGGGCCCCTCACTGCGAGACAGACATTGAGGGACTGGAGAGAGTCCAGAGAAGGGCAACGGAGCTGAGGAAGAGTCTGGGACACAAGTCCTGTGAGGAGCAGCTGAAGGAGCTGGAAGAGGCTCGGGGACACCTTACTGCTCTCCACAACTCCCTGAAAGGAGGCTGTAGCCAGGTGGGGGTTGGTACCTTCTCCCAATTAATTAGCAACAGGATGAGAGAAAACAGCCCCAAGTTGTGCTGGGTCAGGTTTAGACGGGATATGAGGAAAAAACTTCTTCACTGAAACAGTTGTCAAATCTTGGATCAGAGTGCCCAGGGAAGTGGCAGTGTCACCATCCCTGGAGGTATTTAAAAGCTGTGTGGATGTGACCCTCAGGGACATGGGTTAGTGGTAGTCCTGGCAATGTGGGGTAAACGGCTGGACTTGATGATCTTTGAGATCTTTTCTGACCAAATGATTCTATTATTGCAGAGATGTAACAATACACCACATGCAGAGGGACATGAGCTCTGCCTTAAGGACAGACAATAATACAATGTTAATGTTATTCTAGGGCAAGCATGAAAACTTTCTCTAAAACCTTACAGTTCACTTTTTAAATCTGCAGGAACAGCCAGCAAAGTGATTTAAGATTCAGTAACCTGGAAGAATCAGTTATCAAGGTCTGACTCAATGGTGTGTACAGACACCTTTAAAGTTATTTAACATTGCTCTACAGATGCAGTGTCCCAAAAGAGGCATTATTCACCCGTACAACTGAGCTAAAGTTTCAGCACAGAAGACTTCAAGCAATCCCTAGGTTCGCAAAACACTGTTTAATGGAAATTCACACTCCTGGCTTGAGTACTGGGATTTATATCTGCCAAAAATAGTGGGATGAATTCCAGGGTACAGTATGCATCTTAGTCTTTTGGTTTCCACTCAACCTGATCTGAGCAGTTAGTCTAAGTCATTGTCTGGGTAAGTTATCTACTCTTTAATTTCCACAGTACATTCAATAATTTCCTCAAATTTTCAGAAGTGAGAATTGCTACACGATGCAATGTAATTTGTTTTTGTTGCTGTTACTGCAGCCAAGTGAAAATGCTGCTGTAGTAATATGGGCTAGCAACAACCTGCTTTAAAAAAAACAAACCTATTTTCTTTATGTTTCTTGCTGTGGCACAGGAACAACTAATGCAAATACCTAGCCTTTAACTTCATTCATTTTGCTTTCAAACTGATACCAAATTTGAAAGATAGAACTGTTCAGATCCCTTCCTTAACTGTAAATCAAATACCAATGTACTTGTATTTCACTTGCAAATACAATTTCCAACTTAGTCATCATCTGAAGCTAATCAAGGAATTTCTTCATCTTGTAATATCTCATTTGCCGGTAGTTAGAACTGTGATTGGAATTAAAATTACCATTTAAAAACTTCATGCTGTGGTTTCATTACCTGTGTCAAATGAGTTACAATAATCATGAATTATGATATTCACAGGCTTGTGTTAACATGCATCACAACAGGGATCACGAGGTTTCCACTGAAATTTGCAATTCAAGACTTAATTTTCATAAACATCTGAGAATCCAAGCTAGAACTCAACTTCATGAAAGAATGACTCGGGCACTTGTGTTGTCAGCAAGCAAGATAAGTGTGTCACTCACAAGCACATTGGCATATTCATGCATTACAGCCCCCTTCCCGTTACTTGCTCAGCTAAAACAGGAGCTCAGAGAAGGGCATGGCACCAATCCAACCCCCTTTTAAGTCAGTGGAAAGGCTCTGGTGCCACCTCTTTGTGACAGCTCCCTGCAAGCAACCACATAACTGCATGGATGGCAGAGAGCAGCCTCAGTCTCTACAGCATCCCTGCTTTCGGGGGAAGGATGCTGGTCTGAATGCACAAAATCAGCATCCAAACCTGCAAAGAAAGTTCTTGTCTGGGCAGAGGCTGTTCTTCTCCCCTGCTCTGTAGGGCCTACTACATTTCCCTGAAGGAGGAAGTTTTTTTCAGTTGGATCATCAATTCTCTTTAAGGATAAAACATAGATAAATATGTAATCCCTCAACTCATTAGCAATACAAAAGTATGAAACCTACTTCTGCGGTAATCACTGAAAGGGAAAAGAAATATATCTTTTAGTTCCTTATTAATGTAAAAGAATAAAATACAAAACCATCTAAAAAGTAATTTAATTATGGAGCAAACTGAGCTTTTAAAGTGTGGTGAAGCTACGCAATGTAGACAAAAACTACATAAATTACATTGCCATCAGGTGTTAGATGAAACAACTTGATGTAAAATAACTATGTCAGGAAAAAAAGTTTCATCTTTAGGACGTGTACTCACCCAAAATAATTATTCCTGTCTTTCCACCTTCTCCCACTGTTACCTTTGTACACTCTATACATCCTCCTCTGAGAGCAAATTTCCTTATCTAAGTCAGTATCCCCTGATTTCCCATTTTCTTAAGAACGGATAGTCCAAAGAAGCTAATGATCATATGCCTGTAACAAAAATGAAAGCAAAAAAACCTCCCATGCTAGCAATCACCCTGAGCTTTCCATTTGCATTTTGTGCCCCTCTCTTGTACCTGCCTTCTAAACTAAAAATTTTCCAGCCTGAAGACTGCCTTGCTGTGTACCTGCTCGTTATTAGCATTATGTAAATGACAGCAGGGCCCAGAGAGGTGTTACATTCTCAGCTGAGAGCACCCAGAACTTGCTGCTATCATCATTGTACTGCCATTACATCAAGATAGAAGAGATTGCAAAACTGTGGAAAAACAGTTCCTTCCACTCCTGCCACCCCCTGTACATGACACAGACCTGTCACCAAGAAGGGTATCTCCTAGTCCCAGTTACTGGCCTTCACATACTGCAGGAACAAAATGTTCAGCAGTAAGAGAGACACAAAATAAACACCAGTTTTAATATCCATGCTTAAGGCATTAATCTTTGATTACACTGCTGCAAATACTGAAATTAATTCTCAATAATCTACAAAATAAATAATTTCAGCTTTTAAAAATTGCAAACGTATTAAGTTGTTAAGTCACACAATGAGAAGTTGGGATGGATTTCTTTAAAAGCTACAAACAATAAAATACAAATTAAATAGCAAATGTTTACAGAGAAGGGTATCTTCTGCAGGCACCATACAGCTGGCAAGACAGAATTCTATTTTTGTGAATAATCTCAAAGTAGGAAAGAGAACAGAAAAAGAGACAAGAAGAGCAAGATGTAGGGAAAATGGCAAAAAGAAATCTGCTCATCGGTTGAAAGAACAGAAAAGCATGAATTAGAAAATAAGTCATTAGTGTGAGAGGAAGAAAAACGAGGAGGAAGTGTGAAAAGAATCCAGCTCTCTGGAATGGCAATTTTTAGTTACTAAATAAAAAGTACCACCTTCCAGAAAAACTGCTGCTTGCATGTCTAAATGGATGCCAGTCCCGGGAATGTCCAAAAACCCGCAGGCATAAGAATCAAAATTGTCCAACTCAGGGAAGTGTGAGAGGAGTGACATTACATTTCATATCCACTTTCCGGCTGTGATCCAAATCTGGCACAGATGGCTTGTAAATGACTGTCACTGCCAGGAACCTGCAAATGATTGTTGCTACCAGAGATCCACTGGCCTGTGAAAAAATCAGTTTTCACCTCAATCTGGCTGCTGGTATCGCAAAGGGGGCACGGGGTGGCCGTGCTCCGGGACAACTGGTGAATCATTCACTGTCATAAGGCCCCTGCAAAGGGTGGCAAAGCCCCTTCAGCCCCTTACTTAAATTTAAATCCACCACTGGCACACTGCAAAGCACAAGACAAGGAGGTTTCATGCCCCGCTCTACAGCTTATCTCCCTTGAGCCTTGTCCCACTTCCATTTAAACCAACA
This sequence comes from Brachypodius melanocephalos, assembly GCA_013398615.1. Lineage (NCBI taxonomy): Eukaryota > Metazoa > Chordata > Aves > Passeriformes > Pycnonotidae > Brachypodius > Brachypodius melanocephalos. The sequence goes on from VZSR01000499.1 coordinate 1,417,543, forward strand.
CCCCGCAACTTTCACGGCTCGAGATACTTATTTTCCTCACCTCTCTTTTCTGCCTGGTTGATTTAGGCTACCAGATTCAGGGTAGCAATTGCCTCTGACATCTCCCTCAAGCAGATGCTGGGCAAAACACCTTTGATCTCTGCTGGAGTCGCTGTGCACCACAGCAGGAACACTCTATGCAAGAGCACAGAGTTCCATTAAAGGACAGCTCTAACTTAAATGTTTTAAAAGCACACGACCAGGCTAATTTTATACACTGAATAGCCTGAGACAAGACAGCCTGTTTCAGAGAAGAGGACAGATACAGTCTTTGAACTCTTTTCCTTAGAAAAAGCAGCTCTTGTAAATTATCCATGCCTTTCCCCACGGCAGGAGGCTGGGAGCGAGCCTGCCTGCACCGCGATGCTCTCGATCATAAACTGCACCTTGCAGCAGGGTGAGCATTCCACCTGCACTGCTGCCTTCACCATGCCAAAACTTAAGGCTATAGAATGTCCCACTAGTTCAACAACAGGCACAGAAACAAGTGTGGAATATCCTTGGTCTCCAAGGCCGTTCTTGTTCCAGCACTTGTTTACACATCACACTTTCAGAAATCTTCTTATCTGCCCTAATTGCGATGATTCATGAATTTACAACCCAGCTGTGCTCCACAATTTTCTTCCAACTGTAATCCTTCCCTCTGCAAGTAAATAACTTGTGACTGTTTATAGCTGCAATATCTAAGCACAGCCTTAAAACTTCAGAGGAAATTCATGAAAGCTACAAAAATTGAGCATAATAAAACCTGTCACAAACAAAAATAATGTGTATTATTACCACCATCATGTACATATCAAGACATATTATGCCACTGTAAACGCAGGCTGTGGGATCTGCTCTCTTCAGTGCCTTCAGTGCCCTCAGTGCCAAGTGCCAGGTCCCCCCAGGGCACAATTCATGGGGTCCCCTCTGGTCATGTCAGGTCTATCCACACAAACCAAGGCTCAGCAGCATCACACAGACACTTTACAGAGAACTCTGGGGATTTGTATTAAATTGATTCCTGTGTGGATTGGGCTTTTCAGCTGGTGATGTTTAGGTATTTCTCATGGAACAAGTTAGCTGGTTGTGTAAATGCTGCATTTGAAGTTACAGGATCAAGATTTATTCAAGAATAAGTCAATAAGCAGCTGAAAACATAAAAATTAATAACAATAACAATAATAATAATAATAGAGACTGGGGCCTTACTGAAACTGAGTTTATTGATACTTTCATCTTACCTTGTAGCAGTTTTATTTGACTGTGGTTTTATAGTATGAGAAATGTCTTCACTTATTCAAGACACACCAGCATAAAATAAAAATGAGTATGTTATATTTAACAAATGCTATCAATTAAATATGAGTTCAAGAAGAAGATATGAAACAAAAACACAGTTTTGAACAAAAAATCTGAACTCCTGTGAATTTGTAATGATTCCCAGACACTTCTGCATTGTATTTTCTATTGAAAATTGCTGAAGGATACCAAAGGAAAACAATACTGTGTTGGAGAACATAATTCCTCAAGAAGTTACATCTTACTCTTAACTTCCATTGCAAACCACTTTTGGGGCTGGAGGCAGCTACATGGATGGCAACTGATTTTTTTTTAAATTGTGTCTAAACTATTTTGAATCTTTATAATAAAGAACAGACATTGTTAAAAAGGTGCAATTTAAAGAATTCCTAGCTCATTGTACCTGACATGCAGCTTCATTTAAGTGCTTAATCATATGCTTAAATTTCCATCTATGAAACGCGTTTCACGAAAAAAAATGCAATTTATTTACTTTTAAAAACACCTTCTTAACGTTTTTCATAACGTTGGCGAACTGAAATCTCATCCTACGACTATTAGTGTTTCAAAAGCACAATACATAAGAGAGGATGAAAAGAGGTAACAACTGAAACAGCAAAACACTGAAATCACAAACTCACAAATAATATGAATCTTTTATTGACCTCAGCACCAACTAGCAATGACACTGAAAAATTTGCCTACTATTTTTTGTTAACTCACTCAAAATGTTCTCAGCATCTTAAAAGGGGAGGTATAAGTTTGTGAGTTGTGGACACGCAGGTGGATTGCTTAATGAGTTGTACATGACACATTTGGAACTGACTCCCCCGGCTCATTTCACTTGAAAGGAAAAATATGACGTTTTACTAGTGGAAATACAATCCTTCTCTGCTTGAGTTAACTCAGGTATATAGCTGCACATACGTTCCACTGCTAGAAGGATACATCCTTCCAGACTTCAGCATGCCCAGCAGCCTCTGCTCTGTCCCCTACACTAGCAGCAGCAACACTCTTGGCTGTCACATGCCACCCAGACCATAAAGAAGGTGGTGAACCTTCCTCTGAGCTCTGAGAGTCAGCAACCACTGAACTCACCACAGCAAACAAGAATGTGAAGCAAGAGGGCAGATAAGCGTGGGGCATTTTGCTCTCAGGGAGAAGATGAACTGTTCCAAGGGGTGCGCATCAGGTCTCTCCTCCTCCTTGTGTATTTCACTCCCTGGAAATGGTACTTTGACCTAATATACTCATACAGTGCTTTCATGTGTAAACTCAGTCACATATGCATTCACAAAGCACTGCTTCCTGGACAAGTATGTTTAAGAGATCCTGGAAGATGCCTTACACACACAAATCCAGTAAGATTTGGAATGATATATCTCTAACTCGAGAATTACCTCTGAAGACTGAAAAATAAGTCAGCTTCCTGAGACAACAATGTTAGAAGCCTAAATAAAGACACTTCAGAGCAGAACCATGGTTTGGTTGCCTTTTGGTTTTGAGCAGTCCTCAGCAGTTTCTGACCATAAACACATCATTAACATTCAAGAATAACATTATATTAGAAAATATGTGAGTATCATCAAACCTGTGCTTCTCTGAAGATTTGCTGCTTTGTCTCTCTTTGTTTCTCTGCTGCACTGATCAGAAGTAGAGATGTTTTATTTCCTTTTCGAGGCCACTGCTATAAAACCCCTCAGCAAAGTTTTGGCATTGGCCTCTGCAGAGCCTTGTGTACAGTGAGAGAACAGAGAAACTGTTCCTCTGCTGCTGGGATGAGCCATGAACAGCTGTTCCTCTGGTATTTCTGTCCTCATTACAAGGCTTCAAATTGCATCAGAATGCATCCACTAGTCATTTTTGAAGCCTTATTGCCAATTTCTTACGTCTTTTCAAAAATGCATGGGCTGAAAGTGCTATTGCTGAGAGAGCAGCAATATTCTCAGATTCATTGCAATCATGTTTCTTTCTTTCTAATTCTTCTACTGATTTGAACTATGATGTGCACATTTCAAAATAGCAGATTTCCACTTGTGCAGTTATCTTGGGGATGTTTTTTCTCTGTATTAAGAACCGATGTATTTGTGTTTGTGTTGCATTCATTGTGGCACACGTCTGCTACAAACACTGTCATTGAGAATGTGGCAAACTACAACTGACCTGCTTAAGCAGCTGTCCTTGTTTTAAAATGCAGTCTGTACTTATTTTTAATTCCATGATTCTCTACCAACAACAAAAATAAAATCAACTAGGTTGGAAAAGACCTCTGAAATCGAGTCCAACCTGTGACCAAATACCACCTTGTTAACCACTGAGTGCCACATCCTGTCGTTCCTTAAACACCTCCAGGGACAGTGACTCCACCACTCCCCCGGGCAGCTCATTTCAATATCCAATCATCCTTCTTGAGAAAAACTTTTGTTCAACTAATGTCCAACCTAAACCTCCCCTGGCGCACCATAAGACTGTGTCCTCTTGTCCTGTGTTATTGTATCTACCTTGTTTCACTTAAAACCAAACAAATGAAAGAAACATGCTTTCTATCGTTTTTGGAGCACCTTGTTAAACCCCTCGTGATTTCCTTCTGTAAAATTCAGCCTGAAAAAGACACTTTAGAGAAAACTAAAAACAAACAAACAAATAAACCCATAATGTTAATGTACCCTGAACAGCAGATTCGGAAAGGGGTCTATCACTAGAACAGCCCATCCCGCCCGGAGCGAAACATTGGGCTCGGTTCTCCCTCGATCCGGCAATTCTGACACAAACCATTCCCTCGTTCCAGCCACCGATGCTCCCGCTCCCCGCCCGGGCGCTCGGGGTAGGGCAGGGCTGTGTCGGGCAGGGGTCTCCGCGCCCCGGGGCCGGCTCCGCTGACGCACGGGGCTCCCGGGCCGCCGCCGCGCCGCGGCTCCCGTAGCTTATGGCAACGGCGGAGCCAATGGCAGCCGCGGGCCGGGCGCTGCCATGGCGATCCCGCTCCCCGCCATGGCGGCACCGCCGGCCGCGGCCGCCCCGCGCACCGCCCGCCCGCAGCCCCGCTCCCGGAGCCGCCGCCGGCGGGGCCAGCGCGGGCCCGGCGTCCGAGCCCGGGGCGCGGCAGCCGCCACGGACGGCGCAGCGCTCCGCCCGCCGGGGCCTCAGGGCAGGACAGCTCCGCGCTCCGCCCGCTCTCCGCGGGGCTGACAGCTCGCCCCGACAGCAGCCCCCGAACTTCGCGGAGCGGCACCGGCCCGAAGTTGGGAGGCGGGACCGGGCGCCTCTGCGGGGAGAGCCCGTCCGGGCCGGCCCGCGATCCGCTGCCCCCGGCGGGACCCGCCGCCGCCCCGCCGCGCCCCGGGGAGGGTTCGGCCGCCCCGGCCCCGCGACCGAGGCGCGGGCTCCGGTGGGGAACCCCCGAAGGGAAGCGGCTCCTGCCCAGGGGCAGCCCCGGTGCCTCCGCCCCACCCGCCGCCTCCCGCGGGGTCTGCCCCTACCTGTAAGGGATCCAGTCCGCCTGGTGCCGCGAACTCATCTCTCCCCGGCGACGCTGCCCGGAGCCGAGGAGGCGGACGCGGCCGCTGCTGCCCGAGTCGGAACCCGCCACGGCGCGGGCAGCATCCTCCGTCCGGGGCGGGGGCGGGCGGCGCGCCGGTTATCCCGGCAGCGGCCGCAGAAACATCCCCCCGGGGAGGGCTCCCAGCGGCGGGCCGGGCTGCATGGGGAGGGGGCGGCCGGGGGCAGCGGGAGGCGGCTCCCAGCCCTTCCTCCCTGCCCGGAGCGGCGGCTGAGTCGCGCACCGGAGCGGGGAGGGGCGGGGGAAGGGCCAGCGGCGGGCAGGGAAAGGCTGGGCAGCAGCGCCGCGTCCCCGCTGCCGCTACCCGCCCGCCCCTCCGCTGCCGCCGCCGCCGCCGCCGCTGCCGCTCTCAGGCATCGCCCGGGCGAGGCGGGTCCCGCCGCCCCGAGCCGAGCCGGGCCGGGCCGAGCCGCGCTCCGCGCCGAGCCCGCCCCTGCCCCGTCAGGCGCGCCGCCGCTGGGCATATGCGGGCAGGGGCTGCGCCCGGCTCGGCTCGGCACGGCACAGCACAGCCCGTCCTGGCATCGGCAGACACCCAGCCATGAGTCGGGCGCTGGCCGGGCAGCTCTCGGCTGACCAGGGCGTGGAGAGGTGCGAGGAGAGCGCAGCCAGCAAGCAGGCTCCTCTCAGCCCAGCCCACCGCCAAAATGTATGAATTGCAGCAACTCAGCCCAAAATGGTCGAGGAACCACGGCCTGCGGGCTGTTAGTAAGAGCTTACCGCGGCCCTTAAGGGAGAATCCACGGTTTCGGTTTGCCAGCAGCGGACTGATGAGAGCTTTTGGGATCTGGTGGTCGCAGCCGCCTCTGCTGGCCCTGGCACGGCACGGCCGGCAGCTCTCCTGGGGAAGCCATGGTGGAAAGCTGAGGCTGGCTAGGAGCAGAGCACAGTCACGGCGTCCTGAGGAACCCACCTTTTGCTACACGGGCGCAGTACAGGCCACCATCCTTTCAGCACAACAAGGCCAGCTCTGCTCCAGCTCTACAGCCACAGCAGAAGTAAAGCCCTTTTAAACCATGTAAATCCTGTGTCAGATTATAAGATTATAGAAACAGTTAGTGACTTCATGGAAGAAACAAGACCTGAGCAAAAAAATCAGTGAAAGATAAGGATTAATGAAAAATACTATCTCAATTTGCTTTGAATAATGCCAGTCTGGCCCTTAGTGTCTCACAGGTTTTGTTGTAGGTAACATTTGTACTGCATATAGAGGAGATAATGAAAACTCATGAGTTAACTGAAGTCACCTTTTCTCCCAAAAGAGGCGTTGGGAAATAAACAACAAAAGAGTTAAATGTGACACTCACTGTACCTTGGAAAGGCTTAGACAGTGAGGGGCACCTTAATGACAAAGATGTGAAGCTCTGACCTGCTAAACCATACCCAAGTTGCAACACTAGTCTTCTGCCTGATGTGTGAGCTCATCTGGAAGGAGGTTATGGTACAGGTTATCCCATCACAAGGACTGCAGAATTAAAATCAAAGATGAATGATTAAGGCTCTGAAAAGATGCACGTCTGAGCAGAGAGTAAAAAAAAAAAAAAAAAAGAAAAACTTCAGCTAAGAAAATAGAGATGGGATAGTTTAGAGGTACATGCCTAGAAATGGTAGAGTAGGACAGAGAAAGAACCTTCATTTTGGGTTTCTAGCATAGAAAGCAAGGAGACTATTATAATTTAGTAAATTAGAAACAGATTGAAGGAGATACTTTTTCATTCAATGTAACTCTGTGGTTGGATTCACTATCAAAGATCATGGCCAGGGCCAGGAAGCCAGCAGAGTGAACAGAAGATGGCACGTTTAGCAGGCAGCACAAACATTATCATGTTCCTCACTGTCATGAACTGTCAGAAGCTATTTTAAATCCAGAAACCAGAATTTAAATCTGTTAAGAAGTCCAAATGATATCTGCGTTTAAGGAAGAATTTTCTCATATCCATACAAATAAAACGTTGTGCTGCTTTCTTGACCAGTGTCAGGCACTGGATTCGACAGACCTCCCTCCATTCCAGCCAGGCACAACCTGGTGCTGTAAACAACGGGCTTCACCACCTGGCAGTGTTATTAACATGAGGAGGCGGCTGAGGAGAGATTCCCATCTCCTGGTACTAAGCTGCCTGCTTTTTAAGCACTGAGGCTTCTGCAGAAGAGATGAAAGACAAAAGAAGAGCTTCCTGTCTTCAGAGACAAAAGTTCTCAAGACTGATGATTAGAATATCTATTTTCAAAAAGCCATAAGTGTAAAGGTTGGTAGATGAGTAAACGCATGCACATCAAAAAGATGCCTCTGAACTTTGGAGTGATATAAAATATCAGAGTGCTTTACTGCCATTTAACAGCCCAATATCATGTTTGTATTCACAGATACAAAGCATACCAGGAGTTCAAAATGGGAGACTGCCAGGCTGCCCTGAAAGATGGGTTTGCACAGATCATAATGTCCATCTAGGGAAAGCTGACAGAGGAGAAGAAAGATAAGGAATATTTTATGGGAAAAAGGGGAAAACAATTTTCTGGCATTTTATCTGCTTTTGAATGGCTTACTTATGCCCCCAACCCTTTTCACCGTCCTTCCCCGCCCTGATTCTCCTTCATCCCTTTACCATCTCTGGTATAAATGTTTTACATGGTTTCACTGTCCAGCTTTGGTTCTTTCTCACCAGCAATGCTCTGCCTCCATTTCTGAAGCAGCTGAGTGGAGTGGAAGGGTGAATACCAGTCCTCTGCAGCTGGCAGCTTTAAGAGCAGGGTCACTGCACACCTCTAACTCTGAGCAGGGTCACAACTCACCAGCCTTCTCTGGATGTCCCTCTGCTTTGTCTGCGTGGCACACAGAGCTGTCTCTGAATGACAGAGCAAGTGTTACAGAGAAATCTTTGTCAGGAGGAGGACTGAGATGCTCATTTTACTGTGTAAGAGATTGCCCTTTGAGTGCAGATCCATTCACTGGCATCTCTAATAATTCTCAGCACCGCAGGGAAGACCTGGATTCACACACACAGGTTTTTACCAAGCACTAAAACAACAAAAAAAACCCAGGAAAAAGCACCAGCATATAACAAATAGCCTTGACATACCACGATGATTTCTAGGTGCTCTCTGTGAATAGAGCTGTACTTCTCAAAAGCTGTGTTTAATTAGTTTCAGATGCCAGCCTGATGGGCCAGGCAGTCTGTTAGAAAAACGGTGCTTTAAAGGTTCAAGGACTGATACATGAAACAGCAGCGATGCAAACCTGTCTCCTCCATTGCCAAACATGTCTCACTAAGCAACATCTTCGTCTATGTACAGTCTGCCATCTTTCCAATTATCCCTGTTTTGTCCTCTGTGTAAAATAAGTGTCCCACTAATACATTTTTATATTGAGGTGATGAATAATACAACACAACTGTATCTAACACTTGAAAACACCTGCATTTGCAACAGAAAGCCTTCTGGCAATCTGGGTAGAGAGCAAGACATCAAAGCAGAAGCACTGTTGAAAGGGAGCCTGGAGAACCTAAGAAAGCAGTAAAATAAGAAATTGATGTAAGCTCTTTCCTAAATGTACAGATTCATTACTTTTAAGTTTAATTTTCCCATGATGAGGAAATTATTTTTTTTATTGTTTAGCCTATAAAAATAAAAGAAGTAAATGTATATACTGATTTGGAAAAGAGCATAAGAGTATCTTTTATAGAGCGGTTTTTATCTATCTATAGTCCTTTGTATTTCTTTCTAGGCCCACTGTTACCTCTGCAGTGCTGAGCACGGCACTGTTCAGAGTTTGTGTGCTACAAAGAGAAAGGTCTGTATGTTGTGTGCCTTAGGTTTCCTACACCTCAGAGCTGCTACAATATGCTCAGGTTATCTATTGAATTAAATTCCTGCCTCGTTTGCCTTTTTAGCTGACCTGGATAAAGGTTGATTTTAGGAAAGGGAAAGTATAGTAATGAATTCAATAACCCAAACTCAGTTTATGCTGGGCTGTAACACATCCTAACTCACAGCTCCCAACCCTTTCAAAAGGCATCTAAGAGACTAAAACTGTCTTTACATTTTACATCTCTTAAAAGGGCATGAGCTGCCAGTTTGTTGCCTCTGGGCCAGTTCAAACACAGTGCAGAAACACTTCTATCTAGCCTTTTAAATCTTATAGTAGCACAAACAGAACAGATTTGGCATAAATGTGTAAAGATCCTGAGCTTTAATTTATTGTCTTGAGATTTTCTGATTTTAAGCTCCAACTTACAAGGAATAATGAAGGATGTGTTTGTGCTGGCATAGCTACAGATGTGGTTGTGTTTAGACTTTTCCATTCCAATGTATCTAAAATCAAGAGATCATAGTTGAAGTTAAACCACACCAAATAAAATTTATCTGTACTCCATACAAACCTGGAGTTTCTAAAAACGTTCATGTATTTTTCTGTATAAAGCTCAGATCAGTTGTGACCATATCTAGGATTTTTTTTTGCTTGTTTGAAAATCAGCCTGTGGAACTAAACAGGACCAGATGCAAAAGCTGAAGGTTTTGTATAATGAGCTGATATTCATCAGGGTCAGTATATTTCTTCCCAATCAGTGAGTTCTGAAATGCATTGAATCAAATTCAGAATAAGCTCTCAGGATGATAGTAAGGGTGTTAACACTTTCCCAAATCAAAAAATGAAATCTTCTCAAAAAGTGAAAAAAATCATAGCCCTGAGTGGTAATTTTGGCTTTAAACTCTTTAGTAACACCAAAGACATGACAGAGGTAATTCTGCCCCTTATTGTGGTCTTTGGATGAGGCTTATGCCAAGTTCACTGTCACTGTGCCTTGTACAGAAAGAAGCCCATGTTAGATCTTGTTTTCCAAGTAAGAAAACAAAACAAAACAAAACAAAACAAAACAAAACAAAACAAAACAAAACAAAACAAAACAAAACAAAACAAAACAGCATTATTTTTGATATCCCAATTGCAAATATAACAAGAAAATTTTATGGTAAAGGTGAGCAATTCAGAGACAAAACTGTGTGAAGGAAACAGATTGGTACATGAGAGACTAATTGCAGTGTTTACATGCTTGATCCTCTCCATGTCTCCATAAAAGCTCACTTTTCCTTATTGCATTTCATCTATTCCCATTCCAATAAAGGACATTCCTGCTTTTTTATTGAGAGGCTGTGGAGTATGAATACTTATCAGTAACACCCTGAAATAAAATCTATTCTGCAATAAAAGAATAGAGTTCCCTTGCCACCTAGGTAATTTTTCACTTTAGGCACTTCAGTTTGAACTTGCCCAGCTCCAGGAGATCCTGTCTAATACCAGTTTCTTTAACAGTTAATATCAAGCTGACACCTACATTTACACATTCCTATAGAATAGGAAAGTATGAGAAAATGCTAACTTCTCATGAGGAGGGAAAGCTGTTAAGCTCCCTTTGCCAGCACTAGAAATCAAACCTCATATGTCACTGTCCTTGTGTGGGTGGCCTACTTTCAACAATGGTGGCCTGTTTTCAACACCTTCTAAAGAAGTTTTAATTCAGTCTGATAACACATCCTGTAACACACTTAGCATCTCTCTCAAAATCATTCACTGGGTACATCCAAGGTTCTTATATTCCAGTGTAAGTAAAAAATCCTGTTACTGAGAGGAAAACAAACTCACTGGTGGACATAAAGCCACTGAAACATGAGTGAGATTCTAGTATCATCATAATTGAAGCTCCTGTCATCTTTGGAATTGTCCCATTGAACAATTACGTAAATCCAGTGGGGCCACTAGAAGCGGCTTCTGTTCCAAATTCCCTTCAGACTCCCTGTTTGACTGCCCTCTAACATGATTCTTGCATCCTGATGCCTAAAGAGATTGTTCATGAAGCATGAATTTTCCTATGAAAGTGCTTAAATACAAAATTGGATAATCCTATGCCATTTCAGCATACTATTTCACATAAGTTTTGCTTTAAAAAGGGTTTTTCCCCCTTTATTTATTATTATACTGAATTTTGCACTGTAATTTTGCTCTCATCTCTGGTACTTGTGCTCTTTGGACTTTTCTGAACCATTTACATTATTTCCATATCAATCAAGGCAGTTATAATACCAAATAAAAAAAGGACATATTATCAAGAAATACCCCTGCCCAAAGGACATGTTTTCTTCCCTATAAGACAAGTCTAAATTCATAGGAAACCAAATGCAGGTTTACTGCCCATGAAAATTAATTCATTTGGGGTGGGGTTTTTGCCTTCTAAAACTCAAAGATCATTTTCAGTTCTGACTCCTTTTGTGTTTTGTTTTCATGGATTTAAAGGATAGATGGCAATGGAAGAATCTAATTTCTGGAGATCATTTTACACTCAGCCAGCAAGAGGGGAACATATTGCATCTCCCTTTGTCCCAAGTGTAGAGGACCCTGAGGTGCCCTTCCAGGACAAAAGTAGGCTCTTCCAACTCAGATTGGGAAAGCCATGCTGAAATTCTTGCAAGCTCTTAGCAAATGGTAGCATGTCTTATCCTGCTGCAAGGATAAATCTCAGACTGTTTCTTCTCATTAAATAGTCTTCCCTTTGCAGCATGGTGAGGAAGCAACTGTACTTAGTACTGCAAAACCCCAGGATTAATCTAAAACTAAGCACATAGGCACGTATTTCATAACTATTCTGTGAAAGTATACATTGAAATTACTTCCAGTTATTGCTAAAAAATAAACAAAAACAAAACAACAACAACAAAAAACCCCACAAAAAACAAAACAAAACCAAACAAACAAAACAAACAAAACAAACAAACAAACAAACAAAAACCCAAACCCCCGACACCAAACCAAAAAACAACAACAAAAAAAACATTGGAACTATACATCTAAAACTGTCTACCCCAGCCGAGAGTTTAGTGTTAAATGTTCATACTTAGCTGTGGGGGAGTGAAACACAAAGCCAAACAAAATCCTGCCTAATCTCAGGGATATTTCCATTTCACAGATAGCTCAAACTCAGATGTGACTTATCTGCCCTCAAATGCTGTTAACTTCACCTGACAATGAGCCAGAAAATTGAAATGCTCCCAGCAGAACTTGTAAGTAGAACCAGAAGTGCTTTGCCATAGGTGTTCAGATGGAACATCATGATAATGACCTTCTCATTTTATACCCTCTAGATTTCTGCCATCAGACATGATTACTCAAAAAAATCAGTTTCTTTAAAAAAAAAATAAAAAAGCACCTCAGATTTTAAGAGAATTAACGTTCCGTTACACTTTAGCACAGAGCTGCAATCAAATTAAAATGAGGCTGAGTTCACTGTACAAAGAAAAAAGATTTAAATGGTTTTGTTTGGAATCAAAGCAGCTGGAAAATTGGAAATCAGCTTTAGAATAGCTGAGCGTTTTTATAGCAAGAAAACATTCTACAGTCTTCAAAGTCTTCAGATTATATTTAAGATTAAATACTATCAAGTTATTATTTTCATTTTCTTTCTTTAAATTATCTAGCTGGTAAAACTTTTCAAAAGGAGCAGGAGTAAATATTTAAATTATTGTCCGTCTGCACTCCTTTCACTAGAATGGGCTGAACATATTTGATCTTGCAATGGAAACACCTGATTTCCCTTCAGAATTTATGCAACTTATTAAGTTGGCTTACTGCACTCATCTGCACCTCTGGCCAATCTGTGACACTATTTGTAATATGACTGCTTTACATCATCTTTGTAACGCCATAAAACGTCACATTCCCGTTAGAGGTGACAAACTGAGGCAAGAGCTAGATGATTTGCTTTGGCTGCAGCTGTACAGAAAGCCTCTGGATAAGCTGGGGAATGATCAGTTGATCTTCCCCAAAACACCCTCCCCCAATGCATACAAATTAGTTTCTGGGTAGCGTGTGCCAGGTGCTTTCCGAGTCCTGCATATTCGCCAGGACAAGGACAAGATGAGAGAGCATTGCTTACTCAGTGTTTCCCTAAATCACAATCTAATGCAACTGGTAATAATTTCAAGTGTGCAGATACACTAAATTAACTTAAACTGCTGGCTGAGAATTTCTGTTTGCAAACGCTATTAATGTTATTGATTTCAGCACACAGTTTTTCACTTTACCTCGATAGATGACTAGAGCTGTGGCCAAATAGCTCAACATAAGCTAAATGTGAGACACTCTGTTCAATAATGTGGTCCAGCCTAAAGAGCCCTCTTTTTTCAGTGTTTCAGCATGTTATTATAAAATGCTTTATTCCAGTGTTTACTAGGTGATGTGGCCATCAAAATTTAACAGCTCTTTGCTGGGCAGGCCCCAGTTTCCACTGGAGAATGCCGGGGCAGAATTTTTTTGCCTGGAGAGGCTTTAAAATAAGACTTCCTCTTTAAAAAATTAAATTCTTCAAAGAGACTTCTCCTCCATGGCAGAAGATAACATAAAGTAACATTTCTTATGTAGTTTTGGAATAAGAATTAAAAACAAAGGTCAATCAAATAGTTTACATCTTTCTAGTAAACACTGTAAAAAATTACATGGATACAAAATTATCTGAGCCTGTGCAGATTATTGTACAAGGAGATGATTGTCTGACATCTTTTTCTTCATTTTGCTTTGCATAAACAAATCTGGTTTTTGGTCTCTTAGACTATCTTGGGTTGCAATATGTAATCAAAAGTGTGTATTCTATTTGTCATTTGTTGAAACTGGTTGGGGAGGTGTTTTTCTTTCTCTCTTGTAGAACCCATTCCTCATAACTCCAGGGGGGAGGGGGCCCCCTTTTGCTAATGGGCCAACTGTTAAAACCAGGTGGAGCAGTGTTCCTGATCTTTTCCTCAACCCATCCTCCCTCCAGGGGGGATATCTGCTGTTAATGGGCCATTCAGGCTCACCACAACTGATAAAATTATGAGATGCTCCACCCAGTGGAAGGAGCCAAACATTCCTTCCTGGATAAAACCGCAATTCGGAACACCAGGACAACCTGTTTTCCAGTGGATTTCACAGAGGAAGAATGGACCCAGCTCATCACCACTAGACCCTTCTACAGGATCATCTCTACTCCAGCAGAACCACATCTGTCACTCCAGAAGGACTTATTTGGACTACTGACCAACAGGGTATCAGGTTGTATTCTGACTCTGTCAGTGTTTCTAGAAATTTTTTGTTTGTTTGCTTGGTTTTTTGTACTCCTACATTTGTATTTTTAATATTCCTAGTAAAGAACTGTTATACCTATTCCCATATCTTTGCTTGAAAGCCCCCTTAATTGCAAAATTATAATAATTTGGAGGGAGGGGGTTTACCTTCTTCATTCCAAGGGAAGCTCCAGCTTTCCCTGGCAGATACCTGTCTTTTCAAACCAAGACACAGACCCTTTTTCAGACAATTTAATTATTCAGAAAATTAAATATTCTATTTAATATCCAACTTAGGAATGCTACTTTGACTCTTTGGGATTTCTTTGCACCTCCTTATCAGTGACAGTTCCCTGTTCTTCTTCCAAGCCAAATCCTGTTATGCTTCCCTTGCATGGAAACTGAATTTTGTCTTCTCTCCTTCCAGCTCTGTCCATGTGCCTATTTCATTCATGCGCCAAACACTGTTATTCCAGTCTGGGTCATAACATCGGTAACATGATTGCAGCTATGCCCTTCAACCCCCCTTCAGGTGCAGCAAGTTACAAATTATCCCTGCCTGCAAACAGGGATGATTCCAGCTTCATACGAAATGTATTATTTATGACTAAATCAAAAGGAGGCTGTGAGAACAATGCAACTCTCCCTCAGTGAACGCACAGATACAGTACTTGCTATGGAGAATAAGAAACCAGGGATCTGAATTGGGAAAAGATATGATGCATTCACTTAAAATAATTATTATGTAAGCTTAGTCACAGGGCTGGATTTAGTGAGAGAGCTGAGAAGAGGAAAAAGGTAAAGGGCATGAGAAGTCGGGACGTCAGAACGTGTGACTGCCTTCCTGCTGGTACCACCAATCGTTCCCATTCCTGTATGGTTGATGTAGGAGTGTCTCAGTTTACATTTCTTCCTTTCTCAGCTCTGTCCCATTTTCTTGGATCTAAAGGACTAAGATTCTTCAGGAAAGACAGAGGTTCAGGTCTTTAGGAAGGGATTTCTCCATCTCTGCAGTGCTGTACCACCTGTCCTGCACAGCACAGTTAACCTTTAAATGTCAGCACGCTTTGACTGGAAGAGGAACAAGAAGGAATAGGAAAGAGCTGGGGGGAAGAAGGCATTATAAAAGGCACCAGAGTTTCTGCATTTACTAGGAAACTGTTCAAAAACCACTGATGGCCCCTTTCCCAGAAAACAGTAGTATATTTAGCTATGTTCTGTATACATATAATGTATGTACATGTTGTATCTCTAGCAGCCATAATGAAGCAGTTGTACATAGAGGATGGCACAGGCTATACCTGATATATGCATATATATGTATATATATCTCCTGCTATACCTGCTGTGTGATTCTGCTCCCTCTCACAGTGTCCAAATTTAAGTGTCCTTGAGAACCCACTGTGCCCACAGCGCTGCCTCTTCCTCAGGAAATGCTGAGCCGTTTCCTCATTCTGACATTTGCTATTTATTGATCCTTGTCTCTGCCCTGTCTTCCTTTACATGAGGAGAGTGGTAATGTAACAGCCTGTGTGCAGCCAGTGATGCATTGTACTGGAGTATGAGAGAGCTGTATTGAGACACACAGACTTAGAGAAATTCCTTTCTGTGCCTCTTGGCTTGTTTTTCTATTTAACACTCTACCAGACCCAGCTCAACAGGAAGACCCTTGCTGTATACAGAAGTGTCAAAGCAAAAGCAAGACGCAGTGGAGGAAGTTAAATCAAGGAGAAACAGAAAAAAAATGCAGTCAGTCCAGAAAACATTGAAAAAGTTCATGAAGGTGTAATAGGCAAACTGTTGTGGGAAAGGAGAGAAAAAGACAGAGGGGGAAATTGTATAAAATAAACTCAGAGAACAGGAGACTCAGGTCTAAAAGACAGAGTTGGAGTTAATGGACTAAAGACAATCATAATCTACACATGAAAGGTCCATATAGCAGCAGGCTGGGAAGAAAAACCCACAACAATGAAAAGTCTCTAAAAATACAACATACCTTAACAGGATCTTGGAGTAAGTCAGTCAATTAGAAAAGTGTCACAGATTACTTATACAAAGGGATGTGGCACCTGAAGTAGACAGAAGCAACTTGTGGGTATTGATACTTTCTTTTATTTTCCAAATTTTTACTGCTTCATGGCAATGAATTTTTTTGCACAGCTCGTGCCAGTCACACAGTAAATGAGCACCCTTGAAAGGAAACATACTGCATATTTTTCTGAATAGTAGATTTGACTTCAGGTTGTCTTCTAAAAACAAATCAGATTGCAAAAAAATAAATTGTGGTCCTAACTTCTGCTGAAAGAACCCAGCCTCACAGAGTGCCATGTGTTTCCCTGCTGTTTGTCCTAGCTGTCAAAAAACACTTGAAGAGTTCCTGGCTTTCACTTTGCTACTCACATTGTGTGCAGGCATTTCAACTGACCTAAATGCATTATTACATTGAAATAAGATTCTGTAGGGCAACTCAGATGAAAATTATATTTTGTAAGGAAGTAAATACCAATAAATAGACATTTCTAGAATTTCCACTGGAATTGGTGGAATTATTTATGCAAATATATCCCATGGTTAGCCTGACATGATCAGGGTAGTGGTGTTGAGAGGAGGAAAACCCAAGTCTCAAGATGTATTATACCGTGTTCTCCTAATTTCAGTGAGTATCATCTTTCCCCTGTACAATTTTTAATTATTTGCAATTAACTCTGGACATTTAGAGAAAACTGTTCATTAATTCAAATATTTGAAAGAATCAGCAAATGTCATTTTCCTCTAAATGGAACCTTTGGTCTATGAAAATGAGAAAAAGAATACTGGAAAATTTTTAGGTTGGCATCCTGCTTAACAAAACTTCTCTGTCCAGCAGTGAGATTTTAGGGTGACAGTAAAATAGAGTGCATATATCCCCTACACTGAGATCAGTGTACTCTGCTCCTACAGAATAGCAGTTGTAAAAAATACTGAGTGGTATGAGTACTCCTGCCTGCTTACATGACACAGGCACATTCTGACCAAACTTAAAATGGAAAGTCTGGGCTCTTTTAACACCTACCAATCAGTGCTTTGAATCACTGAATATAACTTATTTTCATTTTCCACTGACACGAAGTGAATTCTAAGCAGGTACAGAGGGACATGTGCCTCTGTCTCAATTGCAATCTCAAGAGCAGAATTGATTCAATATATTTATCTTGAAAAATGCCAGGTTTTCATCATCACACATTCCTTTCCAAAGGTGCTTGTGTTACATTTCATATCTTGTGATCAGCTGCATCCCTGAAGCAGTCTATCTCCCCTTTATTTAAAAGAAAATACTAATGAACAAAGGTAGTGTTATGAACACCTGTAGTCCCTGAAGAGTAAGAGAACTCCAGGCATCAAAGCAAAGCATCAAAAGAGGCAGCAAAATGCAATTAAATTGCAGGAGCACATGAGATTGAATTTCAGCTGAATGAGTCCAGGACCTGATCATGTGATTTTGAACAAGTCACCTCACCCTTAGGTCTCTCTTTCCTTGTGCATTGTTTACAGCATAAACACACAAGGCAGCCAAAGTGTGATGCAGGACAGCCCCCAAATGTGTTTACTTGCCCTTGCAATGCCATTATCTGGAGGGGGAGCTGTGCAAAACAAATAAACAAGCAAACAAAAAACAAACATGGAAAATAAATTCAATCACTTACGCTAAAATGAACTTGGAAGCCATTGTAATTTAAGTTAAATCTGTGAAGTTTTTAGGAAGGCCCAAATCACTGATGTGCCTATTGAGCACTCACTCTTGAGGTGCTAAAGATACTGGAAACACGAGAATCATGAGGTTATTCTGAACACATCCAGATGGAAGTGGCAGCTTCCATTAAGAAGCCCTGCAAAATTCCAGCAGCAGCCGCTGGGCACAATGGACTGAAAGCAAACTGGGGATTAGACTCCTTCCATTCTTCATTTCAGTGAGACACACACTGAAAATTCCTCCAGGCAAAAGATTAGCACGTGCA
Organism: Brachypodius melanocephalos; assembly: GCA_013398615.1. Taxonomy (NCBI): domain Eukaryota; kingdom Metazoa; phylum Chordata; class Aves; order Passeriformes; family Pycnonotidae; genus Brachypodius; species Brachypodius melanocephalos. Next base: position 1,435,504 of record VZSR01000499.1, read on the forward strand.
ATCCTCCTTAACAGCGCCTGTAAATGACAGGTTATGTGCATCAAAATAATACAGAACACAAAGAAGGAGATACAACTTCTACAAAGGTGAAAATCTCTCTTACTGACAACGCTGATAATCGATAACTTTGCTAACCCACCTTGAAGTAAGAACAATCCCCACTGTGCCATTCTATAAAGGCTCATGGAAACTACATGGCTCCCAAATTCCTCACATTTCTCCAGAAGAAAGATTGGTACTTTAGCCCAGTCTCTGCCACGAGTAAAAGATGTCCTTAAGGGTAGCAAAAAATGGAAGGTGCAGAGGGAGAAAGCTATTTTCTTAGCAAAATGTTTTCTAGCCCAAATGTCCTAGGGTGCCTGAAGGGAGAGACCTGCCAGCCTTAAAGCGTGAGGAACTGCCTTGCCTGGGCATGTGACTGTTTCAGAGGTTTCACCTGCTGCCCTCCCCTCTGTCATTGCCCAAGACATTGTCAGAGATGTATCTGGAGGTACAAAGGGGCAAGGATCACATGAAATTGTGAACTGTGTTTGCACCATCATATGACATTTTCACGTGACCGCCCCCCAAATTCCGTAACCCTGTCACCCAGAGCTAATGCCAAGTACTTTCATTCGGTTCATTCTCTGCTTGTATTCAAAACAGATCTGTTTCTACAAAGCATTTCCCCATTATCCATGCAGAGGGAAAGAGGAAGAATGGATGAACGCTTGCACAAGCAGAGACATTGCAGGGCAAGATCATAATTTTTTTTTGGTTTGAGTCTGAACAGCTTAATCTGAACTAATAACTCTCCTAAGTTCATTCTCTGTGTGATTTAGTCTGACAGACAAATTAGTAACTGTAGAGAGATGGATAGAGGAGCCAAAACCTTTTTCATTTCAGTTTCAAGAAAATATAACTTCTGCATAATAGCAAAACATTGAATAAGAGAATAAAATTCAAAGCTAAACAATAGAAAACTTGGGTTAAATCATCTCTTTTGCTAACCAACTCTGCATAAGTGTTTTATGAAAAGTACAGAGACAAGCTCAGTTCCTGGATAAAACCTATAATTATTTTATAAAGACATATAGTAATTGAGGATGATTCAGAGATAGCTGGAGAAATAGCAGCTGTATCAATCTTCAGGGAAACAGTTCACAGAACTACATTTTAAAGACTCCTCAAGGGCAACTGCTAGCTGTAGTCCATCTGTTCATAAAAATCAAAATGAGAAAAAAAAATCAATTATGGTTTAAATTTAAATCAGACTTCAAGCCCAAAGCTTTTCAATTTCTTTGTCTAAGATTGCTGGCACACAGGATTGGATTTAAGAGCTGTGTGATCTATTTAAGGACAGGCTGGCAGGGCACACCATTACATGTTCAGGTCTCTCCTTTAGGCCAAATTTGTGAATGTTACTGAGTTTTTCCTCCTTTTACTCCCAGCTAGGGGTGACTGACAATGTCTCTGTCCCCTCCCATGTCAGAAGCAGAATACCCTGAAAATCAAGCTCTACATTCCTGGCTCAGATCAATGAACTGTAGGAAGAAGTGGGATGAAAATATAATGAGAGATGTGAAACAGAGGTCACATGAAATGTCATTCTGCAAATTAACAGATCAGTTCAACTTCTTGGATCATAAGACACTACACATAGATATTAGTAGGAAGCAGAAATCATAAAGACAGATTGATGGGCATTCTCACATGGAAGAGATGCAACTTGGGAATGAATAGAACTGAATTTTCTGTAGCAGCATAAACATCATGTTACATTTTTGATGGAAGAACAGCAGTGCTAACAGCCAATAGTGTACCAAGATCTCTTCAGTATTTTTAATTGCATTAGCAATGCAAGGTCAGGTACTTCTCCTTTGGTGAGACTGAATTTGTGTTATTAATGTGCAGAGAAGATTCTGCATTCAGATGACTCTATCAACATTGTCTATATTAGTTGAAATACATACTGCAAAGCCTCTGCAAGCAGGGAAAATGCTGTTTATAACAATAAAACTGCACATAAAATATTGCAAATAAAAATGCAATAAAACTGCAGATTTCTAAAGGGACTAGCAGAACTTCACCGAGTTGGAGTGAGCAATGAAGATTTACATCAGCTGAGAGCTGGGTCCATTACTTCTGTAATACTAAGTCATCATAAAACATGACAGATGCAGTATTAATGATGACCTGCTAAAACTTAACCAGGGTCTCCCTAAAACCTTGTTGCGTCAATCAGGGCTACATATGATGCTTCTGGAATAAACTGCTTTCATTTCAAATCCATCAAATTTTATATTTTGCTTCTCCTTGAGATGATTGCTTTTTGGCTGGGACAAATTTTGTACTCAGGTCTACTCCTATATTAGAGTTCACTTTGAGTACAGCCTTCCTGCTCTTCCGAGGGTGCATGAAATTCCTGTGAGAGTTGGGTTATCTGATGGGCAAACGAGTTCCCTCCCACTGAGCCCAGAGGGTGAAAAAGCCGACTTTGGGCAAGGATGGAGGGGAAATCCAGAATAATGAAGAAGGTAACTCCCAGAACCTGCCTTTCCTTTCCCCTCCAGGCAGTGAGAGAAGGCTGTGAAAAGAGCGTGAGAATGGCACTTTCACACACTTCTGTGAGAGGGCAGTCCTGCCCACAGCACTGCCAAATAAAGGATGGACACCCATCCGTGCAGGAGAAGCCACTGTTTAAGCCCGCACCAATTATCTATGAAAGTTAAAAGAAATAAAATCACACTTATTGCTTCTTAATGCTCCTAAGTAGAGCTACAGTACTGTGAAAACGGCACCTGCACAGAGCAGCCCATGCATCCAGAAGTTGTGCCATGCTTCTCCAATGCTGCAGCACTGGCTTTGAAAACTATATTGTTCCCCAATAAACTGAGGCTATTTTGATCTACCTCGGATTTTATCTTTAGAATTCTGCTTTTCACATTTTCTGTGCAACGTGGAGTACTGAAAGTATTTTCCCTATAAATGGACAGGGTTAAGAGAACATAAGTGCAGCCAAGTGTAGAGTAACCATATGCATTCCACAGCAGACAACAGTACTAATATGGTCTTGAGTCATTAACTGATCATTATGATATTAATATTTACCTCCAATATACTTCTGATCAATCATTTTTTCCATATCAGTGGAAAGTGGTGCAGACCATGAATCACCAGTATAGCATCTTTCTCCAGTACTTTGCATTTTCTTGTGAGGGGAACTAGGAAAATTAACTAGTCTTTTCTCAGCTACATTCATTGTTTAGATGAATGTGTCATTCAGGTCAGCAATGTTCTCCATTGTAATATTTCATACCAAAAAAGAAAATTGAAATGAACACATTTTTTCAGCTATTTCTTGTCGAGTGCTGGCACTCATGAGATGAAAAATGCTGACTCAATGGCACTTTCTGAGATGAGAGTTTCCCCAAAGAAAGGGAGAAAAATCAGAGCTAAGGAAGATAAAACCCCACAAAAAAAGTGCCAAATCCTGGTCCACAATAAAGCCGTTCTAGGAATATGTTGATGATGAAGAGCTGATATAGGAGCACTTCACAATGATCAGAAGGACATTACCTCAGATCCACACCAAGGCCACATCTGGGGGTGGTTTGGCATGCTGCCTCCAGTCTGGAGGTTAAGCCACCTATTCAGACCTAGCCTTTTTGGTAAAAGGCTGCATTTGCTGCCAGCTCCAGGGTCTACAAGTTGTACAAAGCTACACCAAAGGCAGAACAGGCCCTGAAAGCTTCCTGCTGCTTGCTGCAAGGTGATAGACGTACTGCAACAGGCAAGCAGATCCTGCAGCAGCTATACCCGTGCCCTCCCAGATGTACATGCTGCCTTTCTCCTCCAGCACAGAATGAAAACTGCACAAACAACTCAGGGACATGGAGCTCCTCCTAAGAACTGTTTCCTTGGAGGACAAGAGCACTGCCTGGAGTTGTGGCTGGTGAGACTTGACCCACAAAGAACACAAACAGTTGCAGATAGAGCAGACTTTTCATTTTCATTTGATTCCTTCTACGATTTTGTAAGAGAAATATTAATAGCATGCTAATGGCAGCAATTACTGTAATGAATGTGACAGCTGGTACCAGCAGCTGAGCATACGTTGTGGGTTTTATATTTTCTGTGGATGGCGTGAGGCGGCTCTGAGCAGTTGCAGTCACTGTCTTCTGCTTTTCCTGAGGATTCTATTTTCAGCAAGACTGTGCTTGTGGCAAAAAAGATGGAGAACTACTTTTGTAAGTGTGTCACCCCTCGGGAGGTTACTCACAGCTCAAAGAAATAGGTAACATGTTCAAAATATGGTCAGCCTCTCAACCTGCTCTGGTCCTCTCAATGGGTGCAGTTCCATTGCCAAAGAAAATATCCTTCAGCTATTCACCAAGCAATTTGATTCTCCCCTTCCTAAAGAGAAAAAACTGAGTGGAGGCACTCCCGCTGTAGAACTATGAAGCAATAAACAAAACTGTGGTCACTTGGAAATGTTTACAAACAAAATGCACATGTGTTGTGGTTTGAAAGCAAAACAAGTGAGAGGCTCCAAGTCAGAAATACAATTTAATAAGAAGAAAGGAAAAGAGAGTAAAATAAAATGAAATAAATGCAATAATACCAAAAAGACCACTGACAGGGTCAGAATACAACCTAAGGTGGGTGATGGAAGCAGTCCAGAGGAGGTGGTCTTCCTGAAGCAGTGATCTCATAGAAAAGATCTGGT
>VZSR01000499.1:1440311-1471438 GCA_013398615.1 Brachypodius melanocephalos
GGGTGGTGTTTGATAAGCCATTAACAGACGATGGCCCAGAGGCAGGGGGTCTGGAAAAAAACACTGCTCCAACAATTGGATTCAATAATTCATGAAGATAGTGATAGAATACTTTGTGCTAATCCTATACTACAACCCAGGACAACATGTGGGATCCCACGACTGCCACACACCTGCATCACCTCTAAACAGACCCCGTGAGAGTAAATGAAACAGAAATGTAGCACAGATACTAAAGGAAGGGTAGAAAGGAAATAAGTAAATTGTTCTAGCTCATCTTCCACTCAGATTAAAGCGTGAATTTTAATTAGAAGTGAGCTGGGCTCCTGCTCTGCAGAACACAGGCACCTAGCAGGCGTTGGACTGATGGGTTTTAGTTAAACCGATAGGTTGGTGCCAGCCTGCCCAAAGGCAATGTAGTTCAGAGGTTCACCTCCAAATTCCCAAGAGCTGCCAAATTTGGCGTTCAGCATTCCTGCTTTAAACTTGGAAGTCACAGCTGTTCAAATGCTGCTCTACTCTCATTTGCTTTTCATGATAGCACAGTCTAGGTGCTGGGAAGCCTGAGGCACTTCCAAGCTTCAGGGGAAGCCTGCAGGAGCTGTGCCGAACTGCAGGAGACGAAGGAAGCATGAAAGGCCGTGGGCACTTCTGGTACTCACTTTACACGGTGTGAAAACTTAAAAGGTAATAATGACCTGCTCAGCTACTGAACAATCAAGGAGAATTGAATCAGAATTCTTGCCTGCCCCAAGGTAAGAAATTTAGGAGTCCCCTTGAAACCAGACCCTCAGACACTTACCCAATCAGCCAAAACTACAGAAGAACTTTGTTTCCTCTAAAGAGCTACATGTTCTAAAATTACCTGAAGTTGTTCTCAGAACAGAATGCTTCCAGAAGTTCCAAGTTCTCAGGCTAACATCCACATCTTGTAACACGTCTGCACTCTGCCTCTTGTAAACTTAGGTCAAAGTTGACTCTCATGGTCAATTTCCTAGACAAACAGTTCTGGTTACCTCATGCTCTTGTCCTGAAGGATTATTCCAGCCTACCCTACCATTATGAAATGTAATGACTTTGTTTTTAAAACACCTCTCTGTCGAAGCCTTACAGTGTGAATAAAGCACAAGTTTTACATTTAAACGTTATGTGCATTCAGCAACCCTCAGTGTGGAAAAATGCAAATGAACATAAGGCAGAGAGAATACACCAACATTTTAGTTGAAGGGAAAATAATTTCCTAGAAGCCACAGAAGACAAAATACAGTTTTAGGATCTTAACTGATTTGACATTGCCAGAAGGCAAATCTTAAAGCACAAGCCTCAAAGAAAAACAAACAAAACCAAGTGGCAAATCCATTAAGGTCTTCAAAAAACAAAGGGCCAGCTTAAAGGCAATCTGTCAGTGTAACAGCAGAACAGGCACAGTCGCTGACTTCAGCAAGGAAGCAGACAGCTGAATTTTGGACAAATGAGAAACTCTGAAGAAAAATTTCTGGCAGCTCTGTTAGAAGGACATTAAAATAATAAAATCCTCTGGTCACAATGGCAAACATTGCAGATACAGGTGAGTCATAGACCATTTCAGGACACAAGTTTTTGAAACTCAAAACTATAAGGGACACACACAACGTGGCCTCACATATCTCTTTGTGATGAACACATGGTCAGAGATGTCCTCAGATGACTCAGCTGCCACAGTGTCATTTTCAAACACCTTGGTCTGTCTTGCTTAACCTCAAACCTTAAAGAAGAGCAATTTCTGCTCAAATTGAGGCATGCCAAGTTGATGGGGACACAGGCTTAGAAGGTGTTGGCTAACTGTCACCACTGCTATAAAGTCTCTCTTGTTGAATTTTGTTCTCTTTTAAAAAGTGAAAGGAAGACCAGGTTCTTATTCAGATTCCAGAATATCACTCAGGAATACTGTGGTAGCATGATCCCACTGCAACACTGCAGTAAAATGTATTCTCATCAGTCTTTGAGGAGGTATGAAGGACAAGATCAATAAATGGATACTGAATTGTAACAGATCAAATCATGCACTTGACATTAAAATAAAATAGCATTAATGTAAGCTTCAAGAAAAGTCTGCATGGCCCTTTCTCTGGTGCATTTTGAAAACACCAATAGTAACAAACACCTAAAGCATGGGCAACTGCCTCACTGCCTTGTTGTAGTAACTTGCTATTCATTTAATGCTGAAAAAGAGATGATTCACAGTCCAGATGATCTATCACCCTCCTTTTTCCTTTCATTTTCTTACCACGTTATCTGCACAACAACGATGTTGCACCCAAGTGGAAAAGCACTGTACTGTGCATCAGAACACCTGAATTCTCCACTTGGCTCAGCCACAAACTGACCCTGACCTTGAGCAAGTTTTTACTCCTTTTGTGTCCTTTTTGTACGTTCAGGACCAGGTTGGTTCCTACTGCACTTAATGAGGTGCCCAGTGCTTTGTGTAACCCAGATTTAAGGGGAGCTGTAAATACACAGGAGGAACTATGATACCGAATGCATTACAGAAAGGAATGTCCATACAAGCTCAGGAGGAAGAATTTGGGCCTCCTTTAGCAGCTGCTGCTGCAGTTCAGCAACTCAAGGGCCCACTGTGATGCTGTGCCTTGGATCCACAGCTAGGACTGGGAATCAATTCACCAGCTGTTTTCTGTCCAAATTACAGCTGTATCACTTCAGAGCAAGTGGAAAAGGAGCTTGGTGGCAAAGACACAATGTGGAATGTCATGTTCAACACCACACTACTTCATCTTTATTCAGAGCTTTTTGAATTACTTGTCATGGTCCCAAAAGAGCTGACACCACTTTCAGGCAGGTCTATAAGTGTAAGTAGCACAATTTTCCACAGGCTAGAGAAGAACAAATTACCATGAACCTTAATAATTTAAAGCTCAATATTTGGCTTAAAGGAATAATTCAAATTAAGCATTTATAAACTTGGTCAAGCTTTTATTTTTAAAAGAATTCCCTGACCCAAAGTAAAGCCATAAGAACAAAAAACATGAAAAAGAGAGAGACAGACCGAGGGAAGATAACAATGCCACAGACATCAGCACTGAACTTGTTTTCCCAACTACACCCTGAATATTTCAGACTCTCCCCATTTGCTTATGTTCTGCTCTAGGTTCATTCCTGGCCTGATTAATGTTCCAGCTACTGAAAGCCTTTGATGAAGTTAGACCTCAGGGGATTTTCTGTGGGCTAAATGCAAGGGCATGTTCTTTTTAAAGACATAAGGTTTATTGTATTCTCGAGGTATATTATATTCTTTCCCCTGGGACAGATAAAGCAATGCATTAAATACATAAATCTACTACTGAGTGAACAGGTGGGAGGATACATGTCTTGTCCCTAAATAAAATCACAGACTATACCTGTGAGATTGCCCATTTCATTCTCCAATTAAAAGATAAATAAATTGGTGGAGTCTCACACACTTTTCAGAACCAGGAACACTTGCTGCACTGTCTTCCCCACAGAACTCTCAGAGGATGCAGTTTAAAAGAATAGATCTTCCTTGCTTTTGTACAGTTGAATACAAGGCCAATGCCTTGCCATACCTGCTGTTTCATGTAACACAGGCAAGTTTTGCCATGTGGAAAGATACTGTCCCAGTGAAGCAAAGAAAAAATTCGATTAATCAAAAAAACATTCTCCCGAGATAAAAGCATCATTTTCACTTTTGATGTATGAAATTGCTGTGTTGCACAAACCTTCTACACTTAGGTTTCAATATTCCTTACAAGGACTTGTCTTCATATCATTGTAAAACAAATCCCTCAAAGGGCACTTTTCTGACCTTCCTGATAAGCTGACCCTGCTTTGTTCTTTAATGAATAATTTTCTTGCTTCCACAGCCAGTTTTTCTATTTCTTTTGGTCATTGAGCTCTCATATCCCTTCCCATCAGTCCCAATATCCCTGCAGAAACCAAAAAAGCACAAACTTAAACTAAGCCCTAGTTTAACTATAAATCATTAAAGCTGAATTTCAGGGAATTTTATGAGAATTATCATGAAGTGTTATGTGGCTTTCTAATTAACAGAGAAAGAGCATGAGCATAAACCTTGACCTGCCTGATTTTTCATTCATCTTTTCAGTGAATAGGAAAGATCCTTGAGCTTTTTGTGGGAAAAAATAGGTTAGTAATATCATGACTAGTATTTTAAACATAGTGCCTTGCTTCAGACTCTTAATTAACAGCCTGGGTGTCAGGTAATTTGCTGTAGGCTCTCTAGTGTGAAGACAATCTTCAGTTTTTTAACATGTTTTCACAAAGAACCTCCTCATCTCTGCAGTCAACATTTGTTGGTGTGTATATGATGGAAGAAATAACCTTTAACACCTGCATGCAAACCTATCTGAGCTACCCATAGATTACTCTGTCCCTCAAAAAGTACTCTCACATCTGGACACAAATACAGACCAGTAACCTCATGCTACCATTCAAGACAAAAACAACCTTGTATAACAATAACTACCCCATTTTGAGGGTACATTCCCTCTGGATACAGAGCTGGATTAACCTTAGTTGACAGCAATGCCTTGACAGTCTGCTGAAAGGTTTCTGGATGTCTGAACTGTACGTTTGCCTTTTGTACTGGGGAAAAGACTACGCATGATGTTGTGCAGCTGAGAACAGGCTGGGTTTGGCAAGGGCTCATCCAAAGATAGTGGGCTTTGGCAAACATCCTCTAAAAGCCCATGACCTCAAGCATATTTCACAGAAGAAGGAGCACAGCAGCTTTACTTGCATCCCCAATCTCACGAGGGTCTAGCTGAAAGTTAGGCTGATACTCTACCAAAACAGCCATGGGGTTTTCTCATGCAATTTTATCCACTTGCCCAAAATCCCTACAGAAAATATCCATGTATTGGCTCTAAATGAAGTGACTTATGGATGACTTAGTAACCAGTCTATTTTTATAGTGCAGCATCCTCATGAATGCAGTCAGCCTGCAGAAGCTGGAGAGCAGAAAGGCAGCAAGACCCCTGTGAGCCCGAGCTCAAATGTCAAGGAGCACTTCTGCAGCTATCTGAGCTGTGCAGTGCCTTTTCTGCAGCCAGCAGGGAGCAGCACAGGAGCCTGCAGGAAATGAGAACATAACCCAGATTCTGCCCTGCTATACAAGAGAAATTCTCACCAGGAAGTCCACTGAATTCAATAACTTTGGCTGGACTTACACAGACATAATGGGGATTAAAAATTTGTCCTCCTGTACTGTGTGCCTGCAGCAGCTCTCAGGGGGATAGCATCACACAGAAATACCTGACTTGTTAAACTGAGGGCCAGCACTGCCAGCTATGTGATTTTGGTATTTAGAGCATTTTAGGATCTAATAGCACAATGCATTCAGCATGGCTCAGTACCCTGGTACTGCCCAGTGCTGGCTCAGTGTGGTGCCAGGATACATCACAGGTGGTAAACTGCAAACAGAGAACTCCCAAACCACGGGAACAAAATACTGCTTTTCCTACACATTGTGGACATTCCTACAATGGATGTATTGGCATAAGAGTTTTCTATTTTACTCACTTTTAAAAATAGGTTTCTGTCAAGTACTATGGACAGTACAATATTATAGCAGGACTGGAGGCGGTGACTGGCATGGGATTTTGGGTTTTTTAAACAGCCATTTAAGAAAGAAATCTGTCTTAAATGGAATGTTATTTTAGTGCTTTTCTAGAAATACATTGATTTTCTGCCATGTATTTTGTGGTCAAAACCCAAATGCAAGGATCGTTCCCTGAATATGATTGTTTTAATTGTGTTCCAGTGACTTCATATTTATGCAATTAGAAAGTAACTACCGTGGCATTTTAAAGGATTTCTCTGAATGGCAAGCTGACAAGTGCTTGCATATCATTCTGAGTAAAATGACTTCACATTGTTCTGCTGACTCTAACAACTATAATTACTCCTTTATTCAAAATGTTCAACATGTTTCCAGAAAGAACACGAAATCTTCCCTTAGTGTTCTAATGAGCTGCTTTCTACTGAAGAGCAAATCCTTAAGTAGGAGAACATATAAATTGATAGGGTGCCAAGAGCTGCCCTAAATAAATATCAGCCCATCATTTGCAGTCTGCCAGTGCTGAGCTGTTGGGCTTTTGGGAGCTGAGTTTACAGAGAGGGAGGGAGAAGCATGACCACTTCACTTGGGCTTTGCCAGTGCCCTCACCACGGGCCTCTCGGGGAGAAAGGCAAATCTGGGCATTTAGTCAGACTACTGGTCTTTTCTTTGTCCAAAAGGTACATTTAAAGACAACCACAATGTTCAGAATTTTGAAATTGCTCACAAGCTCACATCCCTGAGACCAATGGAAATATCACAGTTTCCTTCACCAAGCCAAGAATTTCATTCCTGGTTGGTTACTTTCCTGTGAAAAATTCATTACAAGTTTCTGCTGCTTGCATTAGCATTACAAAAATACTTAATTGTTTTTGCTTTAAAAACACTTTATGTAACTCAAGTAAAGTAATGCAAATTTTATGGATCAACTAACACTTTCAGGAATAAGTAAGTTCATAGCCATGCTTTTAAATCCATTTGACACAGAACAAATATCTCAGGTGAAGAGAAGATAAGATGTAGCAGTCTCTTGGGTGTCAGAACAGCCCACTAAGGCCAGGAATGGGAGCCCTGGCGGGAATTCAATTTGGGAGAATAATCCATTGCTTACATCAAGAAGTGGTCTTTTATGATTATAAGTTAGTGAGGTCTCAAAGAAACTTTGGAAAAGAGGGAGTCAGTAGATAGTTTGAATTCCAAAGAAAATAAATAGAATAGAAAGCACAAACACCATTATCTCAATAACCCAATATATGTTGCACCCATATTACAAATACTATGCACAGTCTTAGCCCTCCCATTTCCAAAAGCATGGAGCAAACTGGAAAAGACATTGGAAGGGAAGCCCTCATGACAAAATAAAAATGTTTGAGTTGAAAAATGCTAGCATCTGTTTCTGATCTCTGTCTCTAAAAATCTGATTAAGAAAGAATAATTTAATATTTATCACAAAGGTGTCATTTGCTTCAAAAATAGTGAAAGACAGTAATATCTATCTATCTATCTATAGATACATATATACAGATATATTTGTGGCAAATTCATGCCCCTAGAAAAGACATAATGAAGCAAAGTGGAGAATTTATCCTATCTCACTGTGATTTGGAAAACAAAAGCAAGGACAAATGGGGAAAAAAACCCCAAACCCAAAACAGCACACCCAAAACATAAACACAAATATTTTCACATCTTCTGCCAAGCCAAAAAGTTATTAATTTCATATTTTGAAGATGGGTCAACTAGTCATGAGAATGCATCATTATGAATGTATGTATAGACTCTTCAACACTGGTGGTAGTGGATTGCTTTTTTGCATTTTATAAATGTGTCAGCAAATATTTCTCCTTTGCATGCACTCCAATGTTTTTCATTGACCTGTACAAAGATTCCACTTTTAAAACCTGTCTAGTTTAAGCCCAGTATTTTTTATTTTTGCCACACTAAGCAATCCAGATGGGTGGTGTAGAGAGTAACAAGCTTTCAAAAATACTCAGGTTCATTAATTTCTCTGCTCCCCATTTATCACTGTCAGCACTGCAAAGAGGAATAGGAGCAGGAGAAAAAGTGGATTGCTCAGATTCTACAGACTGCTTGAGGGTTTTGTTTCTTCCTCTCAAACTCTACTGTGGCTATAAAAAGTGAATAATCAAGTGGCCTGATTACCTTCTAGAGCTACAGTAATCTAATTAGTAAATCAAAAAGATACATGCATGATAAAAATAATATATTCAACAAGATCAATGTTATGGAAGGGTGCCATGCAAAAACTGTCCCTGCAGGACAAAAACTGAAATAAAAATACTTTCTTTGTTCCCAGCAACACTTAGTCTAATTTCTTTGCAGGTCAAGGTAGCCTAATTAACTCTAAATAAGGAACACCCAGTAGAGTTTGTTCTGTCATACATTTTTAAAGCCTCTAAACACATGATTTACTCAGCTGAACTCTGGAGTTTGAAATTCAAACTATTTTGGCAACAGTGATGCTGTACATTCTCTCAGCCATAAAGGCACACCAGCTCTTGCAACACCCCAACTCCCGGGTGATTTTTTTTGAAATCTCTGTCTTGGTTTTAGCCCAATGAACATATTCTTCTGTTGCACAGTTTAACTGCACCTCCTTCACATCCTTTCAGCTCAGCCGTTTGCCTGATGAAGCACCATCAGGTGGCACAGCAGAGAAAAAACAGGCTGAATGCCAAAGAGATGAAAGCATTTCTAGTGCTTGAATGAAATCAGCAGGGTAGTTAAATCTGGAGGCTTCTCTAGGAAAAGCAGCAAACAGGCGCTCCCTTGCATTACTTGCCCAACCTCTATGCTGCACAGCCGCTGCAAAGCTCCTCCTTGTGGAATATTCAGAGGTTCTGCACAAAGCAAGAAAACCTCACTCTGTATTTCTGAGTAACCCATGACCAGGTATCCACGCAGCTGGACTAGTGGCCTTCCCAGTCATGACTGTGACCAGCAGGACTGCTGGTTAAGGGCACAAATTCAGGCACAAAGATGAGCCGAGAACACCTGCAAAATTCAGGTGTTTCAGGCAATGGTCATGCACACAGTGATCCCATGCTGAAGAGAGAACAATCATATTAGTTTCCATATGGCAAATAAAACCAAAAAAGGACCAGACTGATAAAAGACTTTCACTCTTAGAAAATGTATGGGGAAGCTTGACCCAGCAGCCAATAAACCAGTGGCAGTTAAATTGATATCTTCCAGCTCGGGCATCATCATGCAAATCAGCAAATGCCGTATTTTAGTACTTGTGAAGTGCTGACACGCATACATAAATCAGGAATCGCTTTGCCAAGCTGTTCTCATGCTTTTCCAGTTTAAAGTGGCAAAGCCTCATCTAGATAATCTTATGGTAAAATGCCACTGGCCACATAATATTGATACTTTTCAGAAACATGCAGTATTTTGAAGAACCTGGCTATCAGCCAAAGCATGGCTTTTAATACCAAAGGCTTAGAAGATTTTGGAAAGAGCATACTAAAGGAAAGAAAACAACATCAGGCATCTCGAAAAACCAGACACAGTGAATTTTGCTTTTATTCCTACACAGTGCTACTGCCTATTACTGGTTTCTAATGATAACTGGTTCTGATTTGTGTCTCAGCAGAAACCTTCTGGGATTTTCCTCACACAATTTCTTTTAAACATTTCTCCATAGATAAGGTAATTAAATTTTTTTTCAAGGTGCTAATTTTCTCAATTTACAATACTGAAAATAAGTAGCTACAACCTTTGGTTATAATTCAGCTGATACTGATCTGTAATTTTGGATATTCTTTGAGATAAAACTAAGTGTTATAATTCTCTGCACAGTTACAATTTTCAGGAGGAGGATTATAGTTTGTCTGTTCAAACAATTACATGCAAGAGCAAAACTCAAAAATAAAAGCTAAGAATAGCAAATTAGTATGTATTTCACATTTCCTTTTCTGTAATCTATAGAAAAAAAATTGAATCAGAAAGAATAACTTTCAATCTAAATTCCTATTTTTGCCCTACTTTCCAAACATCTACAGTCTAAATTTTCAGATGTTGCTTCAAGTTCTATAAATGAAGTAAAAAAAAAGTTGGGTTTGGTTTTTTTCTCATCTGCCATGCAGCATCATTTTATGTTATATTCTTAGGTGATGAAAATCATGGAAATAACACAGCTTGATTTTCTCAAGTGGACTGTATCAGAATGTCCCAGAAAAGGATTCTCCATCCCCGTATTTCAGTGCTGGCAGTCTACAGAGTTTGTGGTCTGGCATACAATAATCCAGCTATTTCACTGACTGCTTTAACTACATTGCACATCAAAATCAGCCAATCAAACCACTCAAAGTTTTCTTAATTGTTAGAATAAACTAAAGGAATTCTTAACATGGCCCTGCTCAAACTGACCATGGTGTTTAAAGCTAAGTCACGGTGTTTAAAAACAGAATCACGGAAACATTTGGGTTGGAGAACATCTCCAAGATCATGAAGTCCAACCTCTGAACAATCACCAGTTGTCAACAAAACCACAGCACCAAGTGCCATTTCCAGTAGTTTCTTGAACATCTCCAGGGACGGTGACTCCACTACCTCCCCAACCAGCCTATTGCAGCACTTAACAACTCTATCCACGAAGAAATTCCTCCTGGTGTCCAACCAGAATCTCCCCATGTGCATCCTGAGGCCATTCATTCCTGTCCTGCCCCTGGTTGCCTGGGAAAAGATCAATCCCCACCTGGCTGCAGCCTCCTTTCAGGGAGTTGTGGAGAGCGAGGAGGTCACCCCTGAGCCTCCTTTTCTCCAGGCCAAACACCCCCAGCTCCCTCAGCTGCTCCTCACAGGACTTGTGCTCCAGACCCTTCCCCAGCTCCTATTTCCCTTCTCTGGACTTGCTCCAGCACCTCAATGTCCTTCCTAAACTGAGAGGCCCAGAACTGGACACAGCACTTGAGGTGTGGCCTCACCAGTGCCCAGTACAGGGGACCATCCCTGCCCTGCTCCTGCTGGCCACGGTATTTTTGACACAAGCCAAACAACATGTTTAGATTTTAATCACCTCTCCATCCCTGTAGCATCTACACCTAGACTACTCACACATGCAATAACTCGTCTTACTTCAGATTGCTTTGGGATTTCTTTGTTGAGGTTGTGTGTAAGAAAATGCTAACAGCTGCAGCCAGAAAAGATGAAAAATATTTATAGAAAACAATTTTTAGTACACTTGAAAAGATAGAGACAACTTTGAACAGATGCACAGAAACTGAAAATAGATCTTTTGAATTCAGCCAAGACTTTTATTCACATTTTCTAATTTTTAATAAAATATGCAAGAAAATAATAAACTTCTGCTGTTTTCCAGTTTATGCAAAATGGGTTACAGAACAGAAATAGGGCACTATAAACTTTATCTCATTCCTCCTCTTTCCTTTTTTCCTAGTAATTTTAGAATTCTCATTAGCTTTAGTCACTAAATATGAACTGACATTAGCAAAATCATCATTTTTACTGACACTTCTTAACAATCACACTTGACCCTTGAACTTTCTTGTCTAGCACAGTTCTTCCATTTCCAGGCTGTCTGTGAGGAGAGTCTGTCTTCCTCCTCATATGCTGCTTTCTGAACTTACACGTAAATTTCTTTATTCCCACAATATACCTTCCTTTTCTCCTAGCTTGGTGGAATCCCACTTCTCTTCTGTTGATAGAGAGAGCTGTCTGTGATAATCTTCCTGTCCCACATACCCCAATTTGAAGTCCAGATGAAGTTATTTTAACCCTTGCACATAAACTGTTCATTATTAAACTAAAAAAGCAGATCAAGACTTTTAAAACATAACATGCCTTCAGCACTCATCTGAGAGAAGTCATTATTGAATTAGGTCATACATTTAGCATTTGAATTAGCCAGCAAGCTGCTTAGGCAGGAGTAAATTAAAGTTCTCAAATTAAGCCTGTCCACCCTCTGAAACTGAAATTAGAAAACATTCTTTAAGTGGTTTTAAATGAACATGAGGGAACCAAATCACACAGCTTTTTCTAAAGCAGCATTTTACTTCCAGACCAACTGGAAAGGGAAATTGAAGGAAGTCTGAGTGATCATCCTTCAGAAGAATTTAAATCTGGGACTGGTATTTAAACAAATGGGATCAAGCATAAGGTTTATTTGCAACAAGAATTTATCTGTAGCCATGCATTAATTGTGTCTGGGTCATGAGTAAACGGTCATTTCCTTCTGTGTCATGTTTCAAAACACCAAAATGGCTTGGTCCACTTGGACACTGTGCAGGACAATGAGATGTGAGACTTAATTCAAAAATTTCTACATATTTCCACTCCATATCTCTGACAAATAACCACCCTCTCCCAAACCATCAGCTTTCCACCTGTACTCCCTTGCATAACTTCAAGCCCCACAATCAATATTTCTGTTTCTCACCCAGGCAGTTCATTAAAAGGTGCACTAAATAACCTGGCATCCAGCACTTTCTGTACCTTTAAGGATATCTGCAGATAGTGAGAGTGCTGCATCTTATTCTCTAATTTAAAAAGAATTATGTTTTGCTAGCAGAGATGACTAGAAATTCCTTATAATGATTTAGTCAAAAGTAAAATATACCTATAAGAGGATTCAGGACATTTGAAGGTTGCTGCATTGTTTGGGTAGCATATTCAGGTGATAGATAATAGAGTCTCAATTGCAGAAAAGCTGTCTCCACACTTTTCTTTGGAGCAAATAGGATTTGACTGGCAGTTTGGCAACAGACCTATTACTGTAAAAGTAGCAAATTCTGAGTATGCTATTTTCACATTCTGGCCATAATTCAGATATGCCAATTAAAATAGTGGAAATAAACTGATCGAGGGGTTTTGGAGTGGTCCTTCGGGGTTTTTTTTCTCTAAGAAGACAGCCTGCCCATCTCTTTGGTCCAGCTGGACCATTGTCCCAGTAATAAACCTCAATGCAATCTGGTCTGAACTCTCTGGCCAGTTGCCACATCCTCTGCTGTTCTGGCTGGAAAAGATTTTCAGAGGTAGAAACAATTTTTTTTTCAGGCAGCAGACTCTACAGTAAGCAAGAAAAATCTGCCTTCTGTTAGTGCACTTCCTTCTGGTCTCTGGAACAGAGGGAAATGCCCTCTTCTTTTCAGAGAAATAGGCTGAATCTCTTTGTTATCCCTCTGCCAACAGCAAGAACCAGAAGTTGTCATTACTTGGGAGTCCCTGAACAACCTCACTGTCTGCCATCAGGTTTGACAGTTTGACACTTCAGTCTCAGGGGTTGTAAGAGCAGGAATTGGGTCCCTCCATATGAGATGGAGTCAAAAAGCTGACAGAGGGGAGAAGTAACTTCCTGAGACCTTTGGAGCTGCCTTATTGTCCTGCTGAGACACACATTTGTCCTGAATAAGCACACATTGCCCATGACACACAATCACCAGTATGTAGATGAGTTCTCCATTTAGGATGAGTGCTCCAAGGAAACTCAACTTTGCAAAGGCTTAAAGCATGAAAGTTCCTGATTTGGCCTTATCCTTTGTAGTTCTTTGAACCTAACATGAATACACTGAATTATCTAAGAAGCCATGTGTGAACTTTACTAATCCCTGTTTTCACTTTATCTTGTTGACAAAATAGCAGAACTCTCAGAATGATAAATGCAATCCAACATCTAGAAATCAGCATTCTAGGTGACTGAGACACAAGGAGAATGAATTTTCTCCAGAATTGTTATGGCTGATTTCTATCTCAGCAGTTATACACAGATAGGCAAGGCACACATGTAAATATCCACCAAAGGAAATAAAATTTGTCTCAAAGAATGAGCTGTTTCTAAAGGTGCCATAAGGGTTGGATGGAAAACATTGCTAGCAACATCTGGGCAAATTAGTAAGTTGATGGTCTTGCAAGTGACTGTGTGCACCATGTAGTCTTTATACTTTTTTAAGTGAAGTTATCCATAAGTACCATAACAGTGGAATTGCTCTGGGTAACTAGTGTTTAATTAGGGTCAACAAGATTTCCAGAACGAACAGGATGAAGATTGCTTGGCTTGCTATTGGTGTGACAGCTCACCAGGCAAGTCACTCTTCTCCTGTGAGGGATCATCATCTCCTGATACAGACCAAGCACACCAGGCTGAGTTTTGAAAAAAAAGAAGAACTGGGGAGGATGTGGAGAGCAATCAGCTACATGTGCCTTTAAGAGTTCTAGCTCCAACTCTGTGATCTGACAGCAGATTTCCTTTAGCACATGGACATTCAATTTGTCTCTAAGCCAGCTTGATCTATCAGAGATACTTCAGCACTATTTCCTTACTTGTGTTTTCTCCAGCTCTTTTCTCTAGGATAAGCTTAAAATAAAAGCCCCAATCTGGTGGTAAGGGGTGAAAGGAAGGTGGTTCTGGAGCTCCCAAGTAGACCAAACTGGCATATGAGCTATAAAATTAACTTGATGAATTTCTGTGAGCTGAGCTGTACTCTGCATGTGACTGATGCAGAGATGCTGGGGTGCCGGGAAGGAAGACATGTTTGTGACAGATGGGTGGATGTTTTGCAGTGTTGAAGAGGAAATGACATCTCTCTCAAAATGTCACTTTGCTTCTTGTGCCGGCATCCCCAGGCACGGTGTAGCTGCTGGCAGAGCAGTCTCGGGGCTGAGTGACACCTTGACGGGAGGGAACTGCAGAATGCAAATAGGTACTGCAAAGGCTGCTTAGGGCAGGGCTGGCTGGGGTGATTGCTGCCAGTTACAGAGGTGATTTGTTACTACACTCCTATTCCTATTCTGGAAGGCACCTACAGACTTCTCCACTTCCCAAGAGGAGGCAGCTTTGCTTTCCTGTGACTGGCAACTGAGCTTTTGAGACAGCCCGCCAGGGCTCAAGACACCACCTCGCTCTGCTCTGCTTCACTGACTGCTGGGGCTGCACAGACATCAGGGGTTTGACTGGCTACAAGCCAGGGCTCCCTCTGAAAGGCCACCTCCTGCCTCTGCCAAACTGGGCTGTCTGAATTCAGCCTTTGAGAAAGGAACAACATAAAAAATCCCCAGCCTTGGTTTGGCGCTTGGTTTAATTTGACGCAAGCAATGCAACAAGCACCCAGGCCTGCAGGAAGAGGGGCTTGCCAGTTAGCCAGTGGTGTCCCACCCCACAGGAGCTGCATTTTTTTGGCAATATTCTGTGTTTTTACCTACGTTTAGCTGTTGTCTTTAGTCTAGTTATTTCAAGGAAAATCTGTGCCCGAATAAATCTGAAATTGATCGAGATGCAAACAGTGCTGCAGGAAAACTTGCCGACTCTGCGCCTGCTAAAGCCCAGGAGATGCTCTTCTGTGGATGCAGATGTGCCACATGCTCCTTCCCTCTCACACAGGTGTCCTTCCCAGGACCTCACCGAAGGGGGAACACCTCAGTGATACGTGCCCAAAGTGGTTAATGAAGAAAAGAAGAAAAAAATAAAGGAAAATAAGTCACAAGCCTCCCTACATCTTCTCAGGAATATCTGGCTCATTCTTTCAATTGGATGGATTTTCCAGTCTCACTATACTGCCTTTCTGCCTAGTTGAGAAGGAAATGGGCACTAAAAGCCATTAGAAGAGCAAATCCTGGACTTTATTGAGATAAACCAGTTAATTTTAGCCTTAAGTGACCATTTTATCACAGCTATCCCTAGGAGCAGCTTTACTATACAGTTTAAAGTGCCTCCTAAATCATAGTTAACATCTTTTCCCCCCTGTTCAGGAGCTAAAGTAGTAGTACACTATACTTTAACAAAGATATCACCTAATTATTCTTTCATAGAGGGTCAACAATGTTACAAATAATTATAAGGTTGTAGGATATAATAAGCTGACCTGCCTAAAGAACATGTGCTTTCATTTCTACCATGGCTTGGTTTTAATCACTGAAAACTCCACACTGATCCAAAGCCTCAAATTGTTGTATATTTCATACAATGAGCCAGAGGCAGCTTTTGGTGGAAGCCACTTCAGGGAGTGCAGCACCTGCTCACATGAGGTACTATCCAAAAAAAACCAGTGGCCCCAATGTCTCTCCTGGGTACACAAAACCCAGGCAATTCAATATCCATGGAAAGATCTGGGAGCTGCCTGCCTAACTGCTTAATAACACACTAGCACAGCTAAGAGCCTGCCCTTTAAAGAAAAAAAAAAAAAAAAAAAAAAAAAAAAGAAGGAACAGCAGTACAAAAAGAACCACAGGTATCTCAGCTTCGCCACAATCGGACAGGCTGGCCCTGGAGAGCCATTCTGACCTCCTGCCTAGAGAGAATCAGAGCATCCCCCAATGGTTTGGTGTTAAAATCAAATCTGTCTTTCAGAAATACAGCCAAGTCTTGATCTTGGGCGTGTAGTAACACATGGGCCATGACACAAAAGAAGATGACAGTGCTGCTTCTTGCAGCCAGGATACTTCACTTTGATAGTGACATTAAAATTGCAACAATTAACTCTAATGAAATTGACAATTACGTCTTAATGCAGTAACGGGCTGTAACATAATTAAGAAGTTATCTGAGTGCTTTCTCCTAACATGCATATTCAGGCCTGTGTTTTGATCTATAATTTGGCAAGAAAAAGAGAAAATGCAAAGCAAGTGGCTTGGAATGAGTTCCAATAGCACTGCACACTCAGCTCCCTCCCTCCCCTCCTGCCTCTGTACACAGCTGATGCTCTCAGAGGGCCAGGAGGCTTTTGCAAACACGCTGTAATTCCAGCTACCTTTCTTCAGGAAGAAAATACCTCCAGGCTGGAAATCTCACCACAAAGGCAGAGCTCAGCACCACCTGGTTTGCCAGAGAGCAGGAGTCTTAGAACAAGGAAACTTTGCTCAGGGCACCATTAGTGCATCATCACTGCTCCTCACTGAGCCTGGAGCCAGCATCCACAGGACATGACCCAGGCACCATGGGCTTAAGCCAAGCCCTCTCACCCTCAGTACAGTCCCTTAAGCTCCTGCAATCTTCAAGCAGGGGAACCAAGACCATGGAAACACATCTAAGAGCAGAGTCAGCTCTAACTAGAGCAGAGTTGTCCTGAGAAGTACATGCCATTTCCTTTAAAGGGAAAAGAGGAAGCTCATAAAAATTACAAGCTTGGACTGCAACATATTTATCCAGATTCTCTGGATGCTTAACCTTTTTCCTTAAATAAAGGCTTCTGGTGAAGAAGATCCACTTTCCTATAAAGTGTTCTGCCACCAGGCTTATGGAGGAAAGCTTGAAAACCAGGACCTCTAAAATGTTAAAAAATCTAGGGAACAAAGTAAAGCTTCAAAATTAATTTTTAAACTCAGGAGGTTTTTTAAAAAACATCCTTACTGTTGATATAGAAATCCTCAGACCCAGCAGTTTAGCACTAAATCACAATATTTGCCATCTAAAGGGCACCGTCCCAGAACTGGAGGGCTCACAATTTGCCCTGACAGGACAGTCAGCAGAAGCACATAGAAACCAAAGGGCCTGATCCTTTTTGGTTTGGTTTCTTACAGATTACAACAGATTTGCATTATTTAATTACCATGAGCCAGTTCTGCTTCACTCTGATTTCTAGGAGCAAAAAAGGAGGGGCTATAGGGGAGAACTGAGTCACGTCTTCGCAGGCATGGCTCTAATCTTAGCTGTGCATCTCCTGAGACAAATCACCACAGAGACCCAGTCATATCTGGGATGGCAAGCTCAAAAGACAGAGCTTTCACTCAGAACCTGCTCCATTCTCTTTCCAGGCACTCACAAAAAAACAGAGTCACTGAGGATGGAGAAGGCCTCCAGGATAACTGAGTCCAGCCACAAACCCAATACCACCACCATGCTCACCACTGAACCATATCCCCAAGTGTTACACATGCACAGCTTTTGAACACTTTGAGATAAAGAGAGTCCCAGGATAGACTATGTTGTCCTGATTTCGTATGGGCTGATTTTCTTCTGAGTAGCTGGTACAGGCTGGCTTTTGGGTATAGGATAAGAATAATGTTGATAACATATTGATGTCCCAGTCATTGCTAAGCAGAGCTTACACCAAGCCAAGGAATTTTCAGCTTCTGCCAGCAAGGAAGCTGGGGCCACAAGGAGATGGGAAAGGGCACAGCTGGGACAGCTGGCCTAAACTTGCCAAAGGGATATTCCACAGCAAGTGGCTGAACAATAAATCTGAGGGGAGTTGAGAAGAGGGTGTCAGCCTGATGCTCAGGGTCTGGCTGGGCATTGGTCAATGGGCAATGTGCAATTGCATCATGCATCACTTCTTTGTGCATTCATTTATTATTATTTCCCCTTTCTTTTCTGTCCTATTAAATGCTATCTCAGCTCATAAGTTCTACCTGTTTTCCCCAGATTGTCTCCCCACCCCATACTGTGAGTGGCTGTTTCATTTAGCTGCCTGCTGGGTTAATCCAGAACACACAGGGAGCTCCCAGTGCACCCCAGAACCAGCTGGTGCCACAGCCCAGCGGCCCTGCTCATTTGTAAGATGATATTCACACTTACAGTCACCTGCCATTAAGCACCAGGGTTTTTCTTTAAGTTATGTGCCATGAGATTGATTTTTGGCATGGCTGAGCCATTTCTTTAACCAAACTCTTGTGCATGTGAATGTAAATACACCAATATGTCTGCACTGCTCTTTCATTAGCAGACTTGATAGCCTGAGTGGAAAAAATGGGTGGTGAAATATCCTTGGCTGCTTCTCACACTGTTCTCTTTGCATCTTCTCCTAGAGGCTGTCAGAAAAAATTAGAGGACTAGTCAGACCTCTGCTGTGACCTGTAACAGCCCTAAACCTTCAGAAATCAGGACCCCTAAGGCTTGTTTGGAGTATTATCTTTCCTTCTCCACCCCCTCCTATTTTTGCCCAAGCAGAAATGGTGGCACTAAATAGGATATTGAAGAAATCCAGTCTCCATATAAAAAAAAAAAAATTAAAAACCAGAGTAGTTATCAATTGTGAGGAATGCAGAGCATAGGGCAGGAGAGAAGCTGTTCCACTGTAAAACTGACCAGTTTCTACATTCAGCATATACTGTTTATCTCCTGTCATTTACGCATTTCAGGCAGCGAATCACCTCTTTTATGAGCAAAGGAGGTCGAACACAGACACTCAGTGACAGGTTCAGAGTTAATCAGAAAGCCAGCAACCAGGTCAAGAACGTAAGAAAGAGTTGTAAAATCCCGCCCAGGTGATCTTTTAGTTTGTCTGGAAACAAGCACTGCAAGCTTGCCTTTGAAGTATTGTGAAATCCTGTTGGACTTCAACCTCACAAACATTATGCTGAAATTACAAGCAATCTAAGTGCTAGAATGTAACAGTTGTTTTCCATTTGCTCACCTAGATCTTGGATCATTTAAATCAGTAACTTAAAGAACTGGGAATATATTTCAGACTACATTCTTCTGTCCTGGCAGCTTAGACCTTCAGCAAACCAGCCCTATGTGTGTGTCATAGATCAGTGCCAGGGTGATAAAAAGTAGAATCCTTTTGTGTGTGTGTGTGTGTGTGTGCTTGGCTCTTAGCATAGTAGATTTACACACAGTTACAACTCTCAAAGGAGAATCATCTTGTACAGTCAAAACACACAAAATTACAGGATAGCAATTGCTAAGAACTTGAGCCTATTGTGGTGCTTTATCTGTAAAAATGAATGCAGCATTCTTAGATAAAGGCACAAGTGGTAGTTAGGCTGTCTTAAAATTAAGAAATATGTCTAAAATATCACTTGGACTTTTTTTCCTTTTATTTGACAAATGAACACTTACTATTTCAATAGTATTCTGACAGCCTGACAAATGCTATTCACCAATGTTTTTTTTCTTTCTATAAAGAGGGAACAGCAACAGAGAAATCAGGTTTTCCTCTATTGCAGCAACTTTATTTTTGTGTTCTATCAGAGCCTTTTAAGCAGAATTTAAGGTGTTTTATTTTTAATTAGCTGTACCTGAATATTTCTCTCCTTTCCATACAGAACAGTAACCTCAAGATGGCGATATTTGTCCCCTTTTAGAGGCTGTGCTGACGGGATTACTGAAGCATCTTCCTTCTTACAGCAGAGTGGAATATGTCTTTGAGCCCACTGGGATGTAGCTGCCTCCCAGAAATTTCTGTACACTCCCCTCTGATAAAGGTTCTTAACTGCCATTATCTTGCATCTTAGAGTGATAAACAAAGGCCTAGGGATGGAACTGCAAAAAAAATAGATTGGCTCCTGGACTTCGGATTATGAGCTGAAAACAAATGCCAGAAAGGTCTCAATAACTGGAAATAAAAGTGAATTTTCAACGAGAAAGTAACTATTTTGTCCAACATGCTGGAAAAGTCTTTGCCTTTTGCATGCCTTTGGAGGACAGCACACAGAGAAATATACCTGTCAAACTAATACTGTCCCTTTCTTGAATTTTCATTAAATTACAGAAAAGGAAATCAAATTCATACATGCTCTAAAATGTAACACTATATGTTATATTTTAAAAGCTTTTGTTTCCTTGGTTCTATAGAAAAGCAGTTTTTATGGGAGTTCAGTATTTCTATAACACAGAATGTTGCAAAAACTATTGGATACTGGGGTAAAAAAGATTATTATTTGACTGTTCCTGTTAACCCCTCCAAGCCACAGTCAAGCTAAAGCTGAAGAGTTCCATGGGGACGTTGCATTCTTTGCAGTGAGGGTTTTTATTAGTGCTGAAAAACTTGCCCTGACAAAGCATGACAACGTTGACTGGCTGCGATGTACAACACCCATGTACAAACCATAGGATTATAAGTCAAATTCATACAAAAGAGATAAGAAAGAATTAGTTTCAGTGCAAAGCCTTACTTTCAGGCAGCTCCTCCTGTGAGCAATGAACATTTAAGCAGTTGGTTTTGGGCATAGGAGACACAGATTGGTTTTCTCCAGGAGCTGATTGAGCAGAACCAAAGGATTGAAAAGTTATGATTCAGAAGTTACCAAAGTCTGTTTGCGAACTTGGTACCTGGTCTGCAGGCTGTTCCTCTTCGGGGTCCCCCTATCAAACACTGTCTAAAGGAATTGCCTCCCCTGCTACTCTGGACATTTTCTGCTGTTGCCCTGTTTGCAGTCATCTTGCTGATTCCCTGTGAACTGCTCATGTCAACTTTCATAACTGTGACAAGGCCACCTTCTGCCTGACAAGCAAACAAAATTTACTCAAGCTGCCACCAAACTGTGTGGCTTTATAGCTGTCACTTCCAGCAGCCCTTACAAGGCACATACTTGGGGAAGTCCATTGCCTGACCGTCATTTGTTGCCTGTGACATTTTCACAGCTTTTCTTAGCTCCAGTCTAGCTTTGCCACGAGCCATTTTCCTTGTTTCAAAACAGCGTCCTGGACTCCACAGCCTTCTGGGCCTTTTCACTCTTCACAACATTCAGATGTTTTCTGGCAGAAGGTGTCAGGCTCTCTGCCTTCGCTTGAGTGTTTCTAGTACCAATCAGTAAAATTGCCTTGAGGTCCTGAGGAATTTAGGAGCTTGCCTTAGCTAAAGAGGCTTTTGCTCAAGGTTTCAGCATCTTAATTGCTCTCAATAACAGCGTGGCTGTGAACTGCTCGAAGAAAACAAGCAGCTGAAGTGTGCTTGCAGTGTAGCAAAATCCTGATGGAAAGGGATACCTGGGACTAGGACCTGATAAAAATCAAGGGTCAAGGCAAAGAACCCAAAAGATAGAGGCTTTGCTAGTTCAGACATAACCCACTTGTCTCTTCAGAGCCACTCACAACAGCTCGCAGGCAAGATGATCTTACAAATAGCCATGCTCTGGTGTATGAAGATACTGCTGGAGACCAGTCCAAAAGTTCATAATAACAGGATCCCTCCAAAAATCCCAAACCTGATGAATAACAGGAGATTTTCTGTTAGAACAGGGATGAAAACTGTTCTGCCCATCCACAAGAATATTATTCTTGAAAAACATGGGCAGAAGGAAGTCCTCTTTGTGAGGAGATGTTTTGGAAAAAGTATAATAACAATAAAGAGTTAATTACCCTAGAGTGCAATTTAGACAGATATCACTGCAAGAATTGCTTTAATTAGTGTGGTAGTTAAATCTGTTGCCTTGCTTGTGCTGCAGATGTGCCTCCTGCCACCTCGTATCTAGCAGCAAGGACTCCACACAGGGACTGGAATGGGGAAGGTGGTTTTTTAAATGGTGTTTGTTTTTTTTAAACCAAAAACACTGGTGCAACAATTTGCACCAGCTGAGCTTGAGCCCTGTGAGGCTTGCTGAAAGTCTCTGTGGGAGACCTGAAATGGAGACAGGTAAGGAATGAAGATCAAAAAACAACAGCCAGCCAGAAAATAGAGCCCTTTATGTAGCCTGCAAAGCAATCTCAGATTTCTCCAGCCCAGTGTGAGCAGCACTGACCACTGCAAGGCACACAAAAACAGAGAGCCTGCAGTCACTGCCAGAGGCAGCTACTGAGGAATCACCTCCTTAGAGCTGGGTCCAGCACCCTTGGTCCTGCCTGGGCAGGGCCACACAGGTGGAGATAAACACCTCCCCTGGTCTGCTTGGGGCATGCCTTCCAACGCAGCCCAGAACACTGCCTTATCTGCCAGGAGAGCACACTGCCAGCAGAGCTTCTTGTCATCAGAGCCAATATTCAGCTGGCAGAGGCTGGGACAGACCAGTCTTTCCTGAAAAGCAGCCAAGGAGTAGGTGGGCACAGGGCAGGGCCATCTCTAAATGATTCACCATTTGGACCTGTTTCCCTAAGAAGCCCAGCTACCAGAACCAGCTGGTGTCTGACCCAAGAGTGTACTGAGAATATAAAAAAACATCATCTTACGCAATTCCAGTGTTATCTCACACCTAGTTTCTGTGCTGGGGTGGGCACACAGCTGCTCAGAACACAAGGCCAGAGTGCAGCAAGCGCATCTCCAATATTCTCTTGAAATCCTGCCCTGAGGTTGGTAGGTTTGCGCCAACAGAACCAAACCCTGTTTGCTCCTTACTGGAAGGATTTCCCACACCTCTTGGCTAAGTGCTCACACTCCCTTCCACCTCCTCTGCTCCAGGCTCCAGCCAACTGTCACCCCCTGGGAGCCAAACATTTACTGCATGAAAACCCCAACACATGACAACCAACCTCACTCAGTGCTTCTGTCAAGGCAACTGCTGCCTTTCAAGCTGATTTCCCTGACTAATTAAGCATGGAGACACACCAGACTGCCAACTGAATGGTGGTTGCAGCATCCATCACTCCAGCAGAATTCAACCTAATGGGCTAAAAGCTGCAGCTTGAGAGCCCAGAACAGCTTGTTCACTGGAATGGAAAACCCATTGTTTACTGTGATCCGAAATTCCCCAAGTTAAAAAGAGAGGAAAAAAAACCAAACAAACCCCTCTACATTCTCCAGCCTTGTAAACATTAATTATAAATTACTAAGGGAGAAAAAGCACCTGCTCCCCTTCTATCATTAACAATTTATACATTGCACGTTTCAGTCTTTCCAACATTAAAGCTCCTGATGTCCTTCATAGGTAGTAAAATGTGCATGGCCACACTAAGTCTCATTTGCCTACAAAACCACGTTGTTTTCACCAAGAATTAAGTTTGTTTCCCTCCCATACGAATGCTTTGGCTTCCTTTCATATGTTCACATGTAGTTTGGATGAAGTGGCATCCTTTCTCCTTCATCTTGACTCAGTTCACACAAGAAATTACTGTGAACTCTAAGGTGTTGTTTGTATGGGCTTTTTTACCCTCTGTAATGGCTTAGATCCTTATGAAGACCCTGAGAAACAGGGCAGAATTTGAATTTAGCTACATCAAGTGTAAGGCATCTGGACCAAAAAGAGAACAGCATCGAGTCAGTCTCAAGGATGCCGTGTACGAAAGCAATCTGGAGTGTCCCACACAGCTCTGTGCTCACATTCACACTCCAGCTGTATCTCAGTAAGAAACCCCAACTTTAAGTTACCCTATTAGCACAAAAGGACTAGAAGGTAAATTGCTGCAAGTACAATTGCTGCAGCCCTATTCAAAGAAAAACACCACTGGTGTTTACAGAAAATAAAATAGTTTCACTAAGTACTAAAATCTGACCTCAATGTATAATTTCAAATCCTTTGAGACAGATACAACCTTACAACAGCATATTTTTGGTTCATCAGAGCCAAAGATTTTATAATCTGG
Organism: Brachypodius melanocephalos; assembly: GCA_013398615.1. Classification (NCBI taxonomy): domain Eukaryota; kingdom Metazoa; phylum Chordata; class Aves; order Passeriformes; family Pycnonotidae; genus Brachypodius; species Brachypodius melanocephalos. The sequence goes on from VZSR01000499.1 coordinate 1,464,059, forward strand.
AAAAAAATCCTGGCAACCTATTTTATATTTATATCCCAAATCAAAGAGACAAGATAAAAGGAATAACTTCTTTCTTGACCTAGTAATATTGACAGAGACAATATTATTTCTGATGCTAAAAATTGACTCTGATAGCTGAAGAAATAATTAGAGGATTTGATTTTGTAAGAGAAGACATCAGCAAACATCAGCAAAAGTATCATGTTTATCAGGGTCTGGTAAACAAAGAAATACAAAGAAAGAATGGATACCTGGATTGGGCAGGCTTTCACTTTAGACTGACTATTAAAAAAATCATAGATAAGCTGCAGAAGATATACAGAGCTGAAGACTGATTTGACCATCTCCTGCAATGGATTACTTTGTTATGAGGATTTTAAGTAACAATTCGCTGTTTTAAAGTGACAAACTCCCCACATCCCTTTTCTCTTTTCTGAATGTGAGACTAATTCCCAGTTGCAGTTTGGCAGCCAGGGGTGTCACTCCAACAGGAGTTAAACAAGGGCTGCTGCACTGGCAAGGGCCAGCACAGGGTCTGTACCTGGGGATGTATGGGAGCAGGAGACATCTCTGATCAGACAGGGAGCAAAACCAACTCAGCTTCTGCAGGGAAAAAACAAAGCAGAACAGAAAAAAAAGCCCACCACATAACCAGGAAGATACCAGGGAACACCTGTAAATAAATAATTTTAATTTTATCTCTTCCTGTTTGTCTCAACATCTCTGTTTTTCTTGCCTGTCTCCAGCTATTTATCGTCCTTTCCCTGTTGCTTTTACTCCCACTCCTGCCTTGCCCTTCTGTGTAATCCACTGTCATTCTATTGCCAGAAAAACTCAGAGATACAAAATAATCTCACTTCCCAATCAGTGACACCTTCTCCTACAGCTTTCCTCTCTGTCCAGCTAGCAACCTGCACAAGCAGCAGCCACCTCCCCTCCCTCTGTCTGCATCACCAGGTACAGGAGGATAAATTCCTCTTGATCCTCTCGCAGCCTCGCTGCTGGGCAGGTAACAGAAAGCTGAAACCTTCAAAAAGAAACTTTCTGAGTCACCATCATGCTCTGCAAAGTGCCACTTGATAACGACCACAGGCTAGAACGTAAGAACATCTTAAAAGACAGATGTTTCTCAGATGAGCAGCTATAAAAACACCCTGAAATGTTGCATATATTCATAATTGGAGCTTCAAAGTCACAAAAGTCAAGAAAGTATATTTTTCCAAAAACTCAAGACGTGCCAGCTTTTCCTGAAACTTCTTTCCTGCCTCAGGGATGCAAAGCAGCACATCATAGCATGCATTCCCAGCCTTCCACCCTCCTGCTAAGGGATGCTTTTCCAGTGCTTCCAACACTGGATAAGAAAATGCTGTGTGTTCTGCTGGTTTCCAGCACACTACACGATCTGCATGCAGCATTACCATGCTGCTGTAATGTCATCCACAGCCCTGCTCGAGTTGCAAGAGTCATTAATCACAAGTTCAGCTCTCACAGACCTCACTACAGGCTTTTTGCCACATGGGTGCACAGCACAAAAACCCACTGCTGATTCATAAGTATCAGCACTGCAACGTTTAACAGCTAGAGGAATTTTCTCTGCTTCATACAGCTCAACAGACAGAAAGAACTGAAATGCACAGAGCAGAAATTACCGAATCTCTGATATAAGCTGCGAACACTCTTTTACTTCTGAAGTACTTCTCTCTTAGCAGTGCTTTTCTACCCCAATTAAGTAATGCCTGTTAGATAACCAGAAATAGAACTTGCTTGGAAGCTGCCTGTGCTTATTAACAACATCAGTCTTTGATAAAGATACAGATCTGAACAAGTTTATTTCACAGTGAAATAAAAATAGCTTCACTGAGCAAAGAGAAGTTAAGACAAAAGAGAGGGGAGAGACTTTCTTTAGATGAATCAGTTTCTAAAAGATATAAGCAGTAAGTTCATGAAAACAGCAACACCTTGTCTGGCAAAATCATATGTTTTCTTCAACAACTTTCACTGCTTAAGTATTTTTCCAATCAATAGTATGGTATAAGACAATATTTCTAAAGTTTGTGTTCCCCAAGAGATTGCACACAATTTCTGAAAGAGGATATAGCACAACATCACAGCCATTCTGAAAATATGAGCTGTTCTATAAAAGTGCTCATCCCCAGAGCCAATCCCCTCCCATTTTTGAGGGACACATTTAGGGCAGGTAGCTCAATCTGCAACTTGCACTGCAGCTTACACACTAACCTGAGCACAAAAATTATTCTTTGACATCACAGCACCCTCAGGGATACAGGGTAAAAGACCTATCTAGGTACATTTTCTCATAAAAGTCTCCTTTCCCTATTTTTCCACAAACATTTCTCAGCTATAGAAGTTATACTTGTTAAGTATCCATGTCCATCTGATCAGTGACACAAAGGGACTGTGGTCAGGCCACAACACAAACAAAAGATTAAAATCCCAAGGTTCGAGCTGAAATATAAGTTTACTTGCAGCGCAGATGTGTTTTCTTCTTCCTCTTCAGCTCAGAAAGAAAGACTCACCCACTCAGCTGCTTCCAAGAAATAGTATTGGCCTTGAACGGTTCAGCTGGGATTAATTTAAGGAGCATGACAAAGCATGGTCAGCCCTAAGAGCATTTGGCTGCAGAACAGCCCTACAATAAAGGTCTGTGTTACTTCAGAAGGACAAAGAGACAGGTACTCAGCTGCTATATATTGCCTTTTGCCTAGAAAACATTGAAATCAGGGATGAAATACACCAGAAACCAAATCGTTGTTTGCTTTAGCAATATCAGTAACATTTGGCCATTTTATGCCGCTTGACCCTGCCTTAGGAATATCCTAAATCACAAGCTTTAAGGTCTACCAGGTTAGAAACCCATTTGCTTGCTGTGGTGAGCTGATCCTACACCTTTGTCCCCTACAACATTGCAACCTCTTTCCATCAAATGCCTGGTGACACCAGCTGTATCTCAGGTTTTGTCCCTGATTTGCTGCCCTGAACATGAACAGCTATGCTTCATCTCCTCCTGCTTCTCCCTGCTAGCAAATGCTCAAATGCTTGTGTTCTGTAATGAAGGGAATAGCACTGGGATAACTTCATGGTTGAATTGGTAAAATTCTCATTGCTACCAAGCTAGAGCAGGTGTTTTGCCAGCTTAGGTTTACTGAAGTTGACTAGCAAATTAAAAAAAGGTCATTTCCATGGTTGTCTGCAATGCTTAATGTAAATCAAGCAGCACACCCAAATTTCTGTGTGGAGAAAATGAGTTAAATTTCATCAGTGACAGACAGTAAACACCAATCCACCCGTGAACACAAGCACCACTCTGTCCCTAACAGAGCACAGCAGAGCTTTGCTCTGCCCCTGAACATGTTTATTAGTTTATTTTTGTTTATTTGAGCTTGCAGAGCTGAGAGGAGAACTCAAGCATCTGAATGCTCACCCTTGTGTGGGCAGGTGAGGCACAGAGCAGGGCTGGCTGGTCAGGAACCAGCTCACAGCTGTGTCTGTGCCAGCAGCTCTTCTGGGACATGGGCTGCACCCCCACTTTTGCCATTATGGAAACGTTGCGTTTTATTACATCTTTTTGCCAGAACTCACATTCTTCCGTGGTCCCCATCAGAGAAGAGGTCCCCAGTCTCCCCCAGCTGCTCAGAGTTCTCTCAGCCAGGATTTTAGACAGATGAGACTCAGAGCTTTGCTCTTTTTTCTCTGAGAACTGATCCTCAATTTTACATTGAGATTCATTGGATTGCATCAAGACAGCAGCAGATTACTTCTGTGAAAACACACATACTTACCCACATCCTTCCATTTAAAAAGCCTAATTTTTTGTGTATTCTTCAAAATAACTCTCAGCTTTCTCTGCTGACATAATGAGATCTCTCCAATATTTTAATTTCAAAAGTAGTGACATTTTAAAAAACAAATCCCCCTTCTCTACTCTCATGATGAAAATAATCCAGTCTCTAGGAACTACATCAACAACAGCATTAAAGGGTGGTAAAGACAGTTTAGGAATTAGATTTGTTTTTAATGCCAAAAGAGTATGCTCTTAAACTAATAACATAGGTGGTATTCAATTTCTTCCCAGCTATTCCTGAATGCACCCAATTACAACGCTAATATAGCACAAAATTGATCAATGTCATGGTATTTTTCCAGTAATTTGCTCAAATCTCTGGTGCATTTGAGGTATAGGTAGTGTTTGAAAACAACAAATGAACACTTACCAAAGAAAAATTAATGCTGAAATATAAAAGCAAAAGCAGGCAACTTTTCAAGACTGGGTGGCCTTCCAAAAATGAGCCTTTTGCCTTTAGCAGCACAAGGAGAATGCCCTCACATGCTGAAGAAGGCCAGATTTTCTGACCCACAATCCTACTGGTGTCACAGCTTTTAATTTCTTATTATTCTTGAGAGAGGCACAGGAGCTAAATGCTGGCAGAGATTCTGCAGCAACACATCACATCACTGTCCACCTGTGGGAGGTGACCTGTCCTGTAACAGCTGCAGTGAGCACCAAAGGGCAGATTTATGTTATTGGGTTCAGCTTTCTGCCCTCCTGCAGCAGAGACAAGAAGGGAAAAACCCACAGGCTGTGATTCAGAAGTTCATTAATTTGCTGGTCTCTGATCCAAGGGCTGTTCCATGACCCTGATAAAAGACGTAAATGCAGATATTTTCCTGGTGTTCTCACAGAGGCAGAAGGATGTGCAAACATGCAGACTATGCTCATATGACTTTCCAATTCTTATTTTTTGTTGCTTTCCCCCCAGAGCACAAATCTGTTAAAGACACCTTTGTGTGTGGCTGTTCTTAAAGCATGGAGGGCAACAGAACCCAACCCCCCAGCTGAGATTTCTTGTCCCTACAGAAGTCACCATGTTAAATAACAAAAGCATAGATAAAACTAATGCATCTATGTCTAGGCAAGGGACAGCTTGGTATAGAAGTCTTGTTATTTTGAAGAAGTCCAATCACAGGGGAACAAAAGGGGGAATAATTTCCTAATTTCCTCTTGGCTTTTAAACACAGAGAAAGACAATTCACCTTTTTGCATTTTCCGTGCTCAGTTGCCACCCCTCTCCCTGTTGTTGGAGCTCTACTGTGATGGATTAAGTGAGATGTTCCCCATGCATCAGCCTCCAGAAGAGTTGCCAAATATTCTTACCTTTTTGATCTGCTTCTCTTCCACCTCTCATACTCCTTCTATGCTCTGTATTTGTCTATTCTGCCTTCTATTTAAATATTCAGTACCTTAATTCGTGATTAATATTGGATATCCCAAAATCTCCTCAGGATACATCCTTGTACTCCAGAGAAGCAAGAGTAACATGCCTTAAATGCCACCTACCCCTGTGAAGAGAACAGAATTTGGTCTTCCTCAACATTCAGTCCTTTAAGAGAAAGACCTGACATAAAGAAGCAACCCTCCTGCCTATCCAGTCAGACTGTGATATATTCCCTAATTTTTTCTGGAAAAGCAATTTGTGCATAGAGTTTGCTCATGCTTTGTCAGGCAAACACACCTGTTGGTTAAATATCACTAATAACTCAAACCAAAAGCAGGTCATGGTCAAGGAAGTGCCTGGGTGCTTTTCAGCCACAATGTGAGTTCAAGATGAGGGAACAATTCCTATTTTTGTCCTGCTTGCACTCATCCCTATTTATATGGAAGAGAAAGGAAAGCAAAGCCAGGCTCCATGTAATCATAAACTCATTTTGTCTATATATGGCACATGTAGTTAATCACAGAGATTTGAGGCAAAAGTGCTTCAATGACAAGTATTTGGATGAGTGGGAAATAACCATGAATGGGAGCAGAGCTTTGCAGCCTTTGTCCTGCTGGACTCTGAGCAGTGCTGTAGTTCCTTTCCCTCCAAATACAGGGCTGTCAAATTCCACTGGAATTGCCCTGAACAACAAAGTGAGCATCTTCTGGTCTGAAGCCAGGCTGCAAACCCAGGGGGCAGAGAGGGAAAAGTTCTCTCTGGGACAAGCGCTATCTCCAACTCATGACCATTTCTTGCTGACATTGGAATAATCAGGTGGAAGTGAAGGAGCACACACGAGCATGTAAAAAGCCCACAGGGACCTAGAAAGGAGATGGATTATCCAGCACTACAGAATTCCTCCCTGTCCATGCTGTTTGTGTTTCTTCCCCAGCTTTGACAAGTTGAATGGCTCTTTCTTTATGTCTGGAAAATGAGGAACTTCTATTGTGCACACAGAGAATTCCAGGTAAGAGCCTTATCACTTTCAATTATCATTTCAGTGGGAATTTATGAGCTACAGACAGCAATGCCTGTTTGCTTGTAGCGTGGATATCTGCGAGTGACCTGCTAGCTGAGAGTTATTCACATTTATTGGCCTGTAAATCATTTCACTGTCTCATCACATGTGCCAGGTTAGAACATGACTTGGTGTTTACTTAAAGAGCTCCTTTCATCTCTGAGGGATTACATCAGCACATGCTGGCATGCAGCTCCCTCTGGGGTGATATTCTGTTTCCATAAAAGCCATGGAAACCCCAACGGTGCGGGGTGTGAAACGCAGTGAGAGCAGCAGAGCGCGGTGCAGGCTCCAACCCAGGGGCTGCCAGGCTCGGTACCCTGTCTGCAGCACCAGCAGGCGTGGACATACAGAGAAAAAAAATTAATAAGGCAAATATATGTATTGAAAATAATAATAATAATAATAATAATAATAATAATAATAATAATAATAATAATAATAATAATAATTTTAACAGTCATCGTTCTCTTTTCAGCCTTCAAGTGCTTTCAGTTCAGGGCATTTCCAGGATCTATATGACAAACTTTCACATCCACAGCTTTCTCTGGCAAGCAGCTCCCAATCTGCTGCCTGCTGTGTGAAAACCCACTTCCTTTTCCTTGTTTTGATCATGTCTCCCACAAGCTTGGTTTGCTCTGACTCCTAGTTCTCGTAGTGTAAAACAGTTTGAGGCTTAAGAACACACTAAACAGGGAGGAGAGAAAAAGCTCATTATATGTAGGGCTCTCTTCTTTTTCTTTCTCCTCCCAAATAAGAGAGGCAAACAGGCCTTGGCAAACCCCACAAATGCTTTGAGAACAAGTATTTATATACAAACATTATGCTTTCTGAAAATACCAAGGGAAAATCATGAGGGGGAAAATCCCCTTTCAATTACTTAAGCTGAGATTTGCACAAAACACGACTTTTAACAGCCTTAGACACAGAGGGTTTTTTCCAATATTCAGAATAATTGCCTAGAATACCAAGTAAAGCAAGCAGCCCCTAACACCCACTTCCAGATGCCAGGATCTGGACTCACAGCAGCTGACAAGAGTGACAATTTTTGACCCCCCAGCATCCCTCCCTCCCTCCCTCCCTCCC
>VZSR01000499.1:1475186-1499838 GCA_013398615.1 Brachypodius melanocephalos
ATCGTCTATCGGGAACAGCAGTTGTGTGTGCAGCCTTCACGGACCCCCCTAAGAGCTGATCTAAAAGAGCTGATCTTAATAAAGGCATTAAAAAGGAGCTAGTCTCCTTGCCCTATTTATTTCATAAACATACACACATTCACTGTGAATTTTCCCCGTTCAGTACTCCTGGTTCATGCTATTTCGCAGCTGTCCAGCTGTGCACTCAAAAGCATCTGCAGTGAAACTCTCATGTCAGAGCTAATTTCATGTGATTCTGAATGGGCAACTTTGCCACTACCGTGTTAGAAACAGCTAGGCTATTTGTAACCTTTTTTGAATATGTGTGCATCAAAGAAGAACAACGAAATCTCTTTGTGTCCTCTGTCATCTTCCCTTAGGGCGGGGAGGCCTCAAGACGGGGCCTGGAATGTGCCATCAAGCACTGTACAGAGGTAGGGCACTGCCTGCATCTACACTGAAAAGCCAGGAACATTTTCTCTGTCTTCTTCCTGAGAACTTTGCTGGCAATCCTAGAAAAGCTTGGGTTGGAAGGGATCTTAAAATCTTCTAGAGTCAAGCCCCTGGCATGGGCAGACAAGTTTACTCAAAGCCCCATCCAACCTGTCCTTGAACACTTCCATGGATGGGACAGCCCAAACTTCTTTGGGCAGCTGTGCCAGAGCTTCAGCACCCTCACAGCAAAGACTTTCTTCCTGATATCCCATCTAAGTCTGTCCTCTTTTAGTTTAAAACCATTCCCTCTTCTTCTATCACTATCAGCCCATGTAAAAGTTCTCTCTCTCTCTCTTTTTATAATCCTCAAGAGAATGACAGCAGAGTCATGGGTCAGGCTCAGCTGCTGGCAATCCATCTCCCTTGTCTGTGCTAGGCCTTATAAAAGGCTGCTCTGCCCAGCACATGAATTTTAACAGATGGGAAAGAGTTTGACATTTTATATCATTTAGTGAAATGCCAGACATCTGCAGGGCACAAGAGGGCAGCCGGTGTTCCCACTCCACCCTCTGCATCCTCCCGAAGGATCTGGAGTCCCTGCCCAGGAGTGAGATCCGTCCCCTCCTCCCCGCGCTGTGCAGGCGGCAGCTCTCCCTGCAGTAAATCATTGTCACCCCTTGCTGATGCCACAGTCCCCTTCATGCCCTCGGACTGCATCTTTACAGAACACCCCTGTGAAGATCAAGGTTCAGGAGAGCCCTAAGTGTTGATGAGGCCACTCTTGGAGAGCTCACACCGTGAGGATTCTGGTCTTTAACTCCTGGTTTTCCAGCTGAAGGCAGTTGCCTAGACAACAAGTGTGATTCAGCAGCAGTGAATTGTCAGGGCAACAGTCTTTGGCCATACCTGGGACGTGTTGAACAGCACAACCAGCCGGCAGACACGCAAGGCCACACCCAAAATCGCAAGTTAAAAGGGTAAAATCTTCCACTAGGGTATGTGGAAAGCCAAAGTGATTTTGCACTTACCCGCCTCAAAAAAGCTGAGTACAGTTACTCCACACAGAGAAAGAAAAAGATTTTTCATAATTTGGCAAAGGAAATAATCCTGTCTCAGCATGATAGGAATCCATAAAACATGACTATGCACAGCTCTTCCACGGCATCTTCTGTTTACACTCTCACCATCTTTCAGGGGATATCACTGAAGTAACGTGGGAGGAAGTTCACTGTGTTGCTCATGTAGAATTTGGTCTCCATTTCCTGATGAAGCAAGGCACTTGTGTTTCTTTCCAGTTTTAAACATTTCTTCCACTGTGTTTTCTTTTAGAATATTTGTACTTTAAGAAAATACACGCCCAAAATGTACTGAAGAATGAGTGAGGGAAGGGAAGGAAAATCACAGTAGTATGTAGACATCTTTTATTTAAACTAATTTATAGGCCCTTGAAAATATTTGAACTTTTTTCCCCTCCAAATTTAGCCAGTCTTATGCCATATTAATTATTCATTTCCCCAATGTATTTCAAGCAGGGCAATCATAATTAAATAAAATACCCATTTATTCTGCTTGACCATCTCTCTGCATTTTGAAGTGTATTTTAACTGTTTTAAGGATGTGAATTATTTGGTTGGAGCTGGGGTGAAGGCTTTTGATTTATTCTGCTCTCTGACAAACTCTGACAAATTTTCCTAAATTCCAGCATGACCCTGCTGAAAAGTGCCCTGAAGAAAAGTTAGTTTGTTCTTTCTTATCGATCTATCCTGCCCCAATGGAGATTTCGGACTGAAATTTTCTTATTTGTTGAGGGACTGCACAAACTCACTGAAGTTTCTGTTGTTACAGCCTCTGTGTTTTTAATGTGAGCAAGAGGCTACTTTGTGAAACATTTTCCTATGGGCTTAGGGAATGCTGTCACATTCTAGTTTAGCTTCACTCGCCACAATTTTTCTTATTGCTCATCATTATTTGGGTGTAAGGGTCCAGTTTAAGTCACTTTTAATTGCCCCGAAGTCCATTACAAGTTGACCAGCAGGGCTGTCAGGGCTCAGCCATTCCTTTACAAGGAGTTGGGGGTCCTTAATGGATAATTTTCTTGTATAATTTGTTGTCCAGTGGGGTACAAGAGCCAGCCAAACATTGCAAGATATCTCACCAACCAACCTCAGGCTCCACAGGCCACCAAGCACAGCATCAGCCTCGTCACTTGTCCTCCATGTCACAGACCAGAGGAACTCTTATGTTTTCAATTCTCATGAGGGCTTGTGCCTATTTTCAGAGTTCTCCTTTTCAACCTGTGTGTGCAAGTATCAGACTCACATTTTCTTTATCAGAGGATCAGGAATGACACAGGGATGAAGAGGTGCATGCAGTATTTTCAAGAGACCAAGGGATTTCAGGGCTTCTCTAAACAGATTGGAATTTTTTCAGCCTTCAGCCGAAGTGTTACCAATATCCTGTGCCTTTAAAATACTAGATCTCTTGTTAACTTAGGGTTTGAAGATTTTTTAATCCCAAACATGCTTTTTATATCAAGAATTTTGAAGATTGATCAACTAAGCTCACTCACAGTATGCCACAGTTAGAATTTGAAAAACACATGGATTTGTTTTGCAGACTGATTCTCTGTCTTGCCTAAATCACAGGTCAGTCGTAACAGGACAGGAAATTTGTCATAAAAAGTAGGACCAACAGTTGCAAACTTGTTAACTCAGCCATGGTTTAAAAAAGTGAACTCAAGTGACCTGGGTTTAAAGTCAACTCACCTGAAAAATCAAGCATCTGAAAAATAAGCAGCATATCTCCCAGATGAAGCAATTATCTAATTAGTGACAGTAAAGCAATGAGCATCTCATCAGTTTGCTGTTAGACACCAAAGAAGGCATTGTGTTTACCTGACAAACTGTTCTAGGTGACTTGAGAGACATACTAATGATAAGAGATAGCTCCTAATAACAGAAGCCATTGCACATTCCACACAGGAGAGACTAGGAGCTGAAAAAATATTTCAGAAGCATCTCAATGATTTTGTGATGATAAAAGTAGCATTTTTTGTTAATGCCACCACGTCTTGAGTACAATGCCATGCTCCCTCTGCCTGCTTCAAGTTTTCTCCCTTTTGCACTTACGAAATCAAAAGGCTTTACAAGATGAATGTGGATTATCCTCCACCTCTTCACAATGACTTAGTAACAAACAACTCTAATACAGCCAGTGTTGAACTGGAGTTCAAGGACCATTTCTTGGAAATCTGAAATACACTGAAACCTCAGCAAAGAAAATGGTACTCTATTAAATCTGCACCCTGTGGAGGCCTAATAAAAAACCTCTGTTGGATCACAGATACCAGAGTGGCAGTAAACTCATGAAAAATTGTCAGAAAAATATTTTATCTGTTCAGCTCTTTAGTGCATGGTGTAGGAAAGGAATGGCATTTTACCAACATCAGTCAGCCAAATCTGATGCACTTACACACAGCTACGGGTGTATCAAACTGCTTATCCAAATCCCACCTGCAATTCATGAGACACAAACACCAAGTTATGTAACAACATTTTAAAAAACATGTCTAAAAAATCGAGGTTTGTGCTGGGGCCACTATTCCACATTAGGATGGAGCATCATCCACCTGCACTGTTTCTGCCCTGTGCTTAAAAAAAAAAAAAAAAAAAAAAAAAAAAAAAAAAAAAAAAAAAAAAAAAAAGAAAGCAAATCTCCGTGACCACTAAAGATAACAGGCATAGCTCAAACTGAAGGAGGCAACCCAGTGTCCACCACACCTTCCTCTGTCTTGCAGTGTAAATGGTGGAGATTTGCCTTGTTTTTATAGGAAAATCTACAGCTGGCTGGAAAGGACTGGATAGGGTTACTAAAAATGTCTGTTTTAGCAAGGGGGATGAGCAGGCTCAGAATAAGTTAAATTACATACACTTCTGCACCATTCTCACTTTTCAATGTGATAGTCTCAATTACAGATGACAGTTTCTATTATTGGAAAAAAAATGCACTGAGTGAGGAAAAAAAGTTTCTGGATCTGGCAGGTCTCAGGAAGAAATCCCAGCCCCATGTGAGCAGCCTCCTTTTTCTTCTATGGAAAGGCTTGACCTGCAGGGAGGGAGGAAAGCCTGCTCTGTCATTTATCACCAAGACTTCCAGCTATCTTGGTTTTGGAGACAAACCATGCATCTGGAGGCCTCTGAGAAGCAGGAGCAATGCAGCACTGCGTTTTGGCATGACTGCATGAGCATGACATAGTTGGACAAAAAAGCCTTTTCATTCCCCCTCCTACAAGAGCCTCAGGGGATTGAGCTTCCTCTCAGTACCTCCTGCAATCTACATAAAGCTATTTTTTGCCACAGGGGCTCGGTGCTGACTGATTGAGCACTCTGGAGTAACACTTCTTGGTAACACTTACTCTTGGTAATCAAAGAGCCACTTGGGGGTTTGCTCCTACAAGCCCCAGATGGGGGGAAATGTGCAGGAAAACTGCCCAGGACTGGGTCCCTCACAGCTTCACAGCAGCTGGAGGGTGAATGGTAGTCCATTTTCTGTTGACGTTTCCTAAGTTTCCGGGCAGCTCTGCCTCAAAGAGCGCTGAGCAGCTCCAGAGATGCCTGTGACATGTCCCAGGAGCTGCCTGTCCTCTAATCCACCAACACTATTGTCAGGACCCCAGAATTTGGGGGGTCAGAATCCAAAATTCAAGGTTCAAGAGCCCAAATTTGGGAATGGGGGGGAGGGGTTGGACACCAAAACTGGGGGTTGGGGGAGCTGGGATCCCATACTGGGGGGCTCTGAGGGTCGCAGAAAATTGAGGGGATCAGAACCCCAGAACTTGGGGTCAGGACCCCAAAATTTGAGGGGTGGGGGAGGTCCAGGACACTACAAAACATATCAATTTTGGGGTCCTGGACTCTAATCAGGCCTTCAAGACACTAAATTTGAGGACGTGGCGGAGGGAGTGTGGACACCAGATTGGGAGGGGGAAGAAATTTGGGGGGACTGGGGGGTCAGCACCCCTAAATTTGGAGTCAAGGCCCCAAAATTTGGGAGGTCAGAACCCAAAATTTAGGGTTCCAGACCTCAAATTTGGGCATTTTGGCTGTTCTGGACCCAAAATTTGGGGGTTTCAGGATGCAAACTCCAGGGAAGAGACCTCACTTTGAGATGAAAATATTGTTTCTGATGAGTGTCTTAAGCCAGCAAGTAGGAGAAAGGTGTCTTTATTCCATTAATTGGAGCTTTGGAATTGATTTAATTAAGAATGAGAAGGAATTATGTCTTGCAATACTCAGCAAGGCAGGTGAATATGATATATTTAGGCAGGTAGAGGGAGAAAAGGAATGCACATGCAGGATTTGAGGCAGGGGAACTATGTGAGCACAGCTGAACTCACGAGTAGGAATTGGATGCATGTTTGGGAGGAAGATCCCTCATTCCCCATTCCCTCTACCCTTTGGTAACAGGTATTTTGAGAGTAGGGGAGAGGAAAGACAGGACATCAACACCTCTGCCCACATCATTTGCTATACAGGGAATCACAGAAGAAATGGAATGGGTTGGGTTGGAAGGGGCCTTAAAGATCATCTCATTTCAACCCCCTGCCATGGGCCGGAACACCTTCCTCTAGACCAGGCTGCTCAGAGCCCCATCCAACATAACCTTGAGCTCTTCCAGGGATGGGGAATCCACAACTTCTTTGGGCAACATCTGTCAGTGCCTCAGCACTCTCACAGTAAAAATATTTTTCCAAATATCCAATCTAAAACAACTCTCTTTCATTTTGAAGCCATCCCCATCGTCCTGTCACTACATGGCCTTGTGAGAAGTTCCTCTCCATCTTTGTTACAGACTCCCTTCAGTCACTGGAAGGCTAGAGTGAGGTCACCCTAAGCCTTCTCTTTTCCAGACTGAACAATCCAAATTTGCTCAGCCTTTTCTGATAGCAGAGGTGCTCCATCCCTCTGATCATCTTGGTGGCCTCCTCTGGACTCACCCCAACAGCTCCATGTCCTTCCTGTGCTGGGACCCCAGAGCTGAGTGCAGCCCTGCCGGTGGGGTCTGAGCAGAGCAGAGGGGCTGAATCCCCTCCCTCACCTGCTGCCCATGGGGCTCTGGATGCAGCCTAGGATCTGGGTAATTTCTGGGATGAAAGTACACATTTACACATTGCAGGGTCATGTCCAGTCTCTCATCCATTGTTATTCCCAAGTCCTTCTCTGCAGGGCTCCTCTCCATCTGCTCATCTGGGCTTTCCTGTGCTGCTGAGGTGCCTGGCTGCTCACCTGCCACTGCACATGCAAGGCTTCCACTCTGCAAAGCTGTGCTCTCACTATACAACCACCACACCGTGATATCATTCCAGAATGTGATCAAAAATAGCATCTCCTATTTCTCTGGCCAACTGTCAGATAATGCACCATTGAGACAGTGCAGATTTAATACAGGAGGTAGCTGAATCCTTCACGAAACAGCTAAGGGAAGTAAAAAGCTGTGGAGGTTCTCCCCTATTTTCTGTGGCCTTGTCCACTGCTAAGGTGAATCAAAAATAATACCCATTTGGGTGTTTTTATTATGGTCCATCAGCAGGGATGTAACTGCAGTATAACTGAGAAGAAGAGACAAGACAGTAAAGTAGCAGAAAAAAGAATACAAAGGAGAGGACTTGAAAGAGATGGAAGTAAACAAACTGTCTTTCTAAAATTCCTGTATTGTTAAGGGGTGTTTCCTGCACCAACACCTTTCCACAGGGACGAGATTATGGATTTGGTTAAAAAAAAAAGCTCATCTAGTGGCCCTAAAAATCTCCTAGAATATCCAGAGGGTGTCTGAAAAGCATCAAGGAAAAGGTGAATTTTCCAGTCACAGAACAAACAAGATGGCAGAGCAAGGAGCATGCTGGCAGCTCTCAGGAAGAATCATGGAGTGAACTTCACTCTGAACATCTAATGCTAGAGACTTCCCCTCTTCCAACATCCAATAAGGATCATCCCTCCTACACATGGGTAAGAAAAAGCTGGAGGGTGGCTGGTTGATGTCAGCAATCCAATTCCCTAAGACATGCTGGATAACCCTTCTTGTTTCCTCAGCCATGTTCTGTGCCTTCTATTATAGATTATTTTTCTTTTTACATCCATAGACTAGAGTACTCATAAGCCCATCTGGGGCCAGGGCAGAGAGCACGAGGCTGTAGTTAAATGTCAGCTCACAAGGCTGTAACCAAAACAAAGCTGAACTCAAATTTAAACAATCAGTACCTCTACAGTGAGACCTTCCCCTGGTACCCGTGCTCTTTTTCTTTCATTTAGCAAACCTCATGCACAGCATTCAGGCAAAGGTGACTTTTAAGTCAGACTAAGAAGCATTTAAGAAGTCTCCCCATATCACAGACAGCAGGATCTGAGCATATATTTGAATAGTTCATTGCTCAGTGATAAGGTTTTCAGTTGTCTCCCCTTTATTAAAAAAAGTTATAACTTATAAATCTGCTATACTTTATGCACAGAAAAACTTGGCAGTGACTAAGTTATAATGGTGCATAAGTTATAAACTTATAGACCCCTGGTAACTTATGCATGAAAAAAGTTGATAGTACTCGTGGACACAATTCAAGTATCATTAGAAGACTTTTTGCATAAATTCTGCACCATATTAAAAGACTCAATCTGAGATATTTCAGAAGAGGCTCATTAAAGGACTCTAGTATTGTTCTCTGCTAAATAATCTGTTTTATTACTCCCTCTCCTCGTACCTATTCTTATCCAAGTCATCTACCTTGACTTGCCAACTACCTACACAAGAGTGGTGAAGAGAAACTTAATTTAAAATATATATATATATTTCCAGCACTGACATTGAAACATTCATACTTCATTTACTGTACACAGAAGTCAGAATTCTTGTCCAGCTGCACTGAGACTAAGGTAGCATCAAAAAGGTAAACTTGGACATTACAATGGTAGAAAAAAAAGCAGCTGTTGGTAAAGAAGCCAGAATTTCAAATACACTCAGAGCCTCATACCCCTGCTGGAGTATCATGCTGCTACTGGAGTCACAAGCACTTTTATGCTGCACAGTGCATCAGAAGAATATATGCATAAAAAAACCAGCAGCTTCTCTTTGTGACCAAGTCTGGGCCAAATAACCAGCCAGGAAGGTAAAAGATAAGATGCAAATCAATATTGTTTGCAATGTTGTTCTTAGCATGATTCATAAGAACCACAGGAAAGGGATTTAGACATACTTCACAGTACAGAGATGATCCCACAGTTCAATAGGGGAAAGGTGAAAGCAGAGATTTTTAGCAGGAAGATAATCATCAATGCCAAAAAAATCAATTTGAGTAAAAGACAAAAGCATAGCTTCCTCTACGAAAAGAGTTTAGCACTGCAGGCACTGCACTCAGCCTCACCCTGCACCCACACTCCGGGGCTGTTCCCACAGCACAGCTTCCCCAGGCTGGGTGGGAACGCTCCCCATGGCATGGCCACAGAAGCACTGCAGAACACTCATACTTGTTAATGAGCAATGAAAGCTTGCACCTAAACAAGTGCATTTGGTGTACTGAGATGGGAACAGATCCTTGTTTCCCATCCTTAGAGCAAGGTTTCTTTTGACTCTTAACACAGCATCTCATTGCTTGACATTAACAAATCTACAACTCAGCCAAGACAACAGGAAAACCTCACTGCAAGGGATAAGCAAAATAAATGCTTCTGCTTTTGCAGGTATTTTACTTGAATTGCATTTTAAAACAACCTATTAGTCCATGCAGATTTCCCAGTGAATGAATCAAATGCATAGAATGTATCATAAAGACATTACAGTGAACAAAACAGAGTTTGACCACCCCATTTGAGCATCAGTTTCCCTCCCAGTCACATTTGAGATGCCTGCAGTCCCAGCCTGTCCAGGAGGATGCCTGGTGGACAAACCCCGGCTTCACCTTCCCTGGAGCACAAGAGTGCAGCTGCAGGCAGCAAGACCTTTTGCTTTATTGGCAGCGAAGACCTGATGCCCAGGAGACACAGTAAATATCAGGGAAATATCACCACCTTCCTTCCCAATCTCAGAGGCAAAAAGCAGTGTATTTGCACTTGATGATGCCATATTTGAGGTGATATATTTAATAATCCCTGTAGTCAGATTGAAGATCAACTCCAGGATCTCTGAAAATTACTAACATAAATAGCTGTGGCTTAGCCTCAGCTCTCTTGCAAAGAGCAGCCCACCTGCACCTGGAGATGATGGGAGGAGTGCACGTTCACCTAAAGTATAATTCAGACATCAAAAAAAGCAGTATAATGTTGTGTGGTTGCTCATTATTTATCATAAGAGAGAGCAAGCAACATCTGTGTAATACAACTACCAAATACAAGTGAAGAGTGGAAACAAAATCTCTGTTTTTCAACAAGTCTGGAACATTAGTTCTTAGCTCTGATCTTAAACTAGTTCTTATTTTTTAGTTCAAAGCTCCTTTCCTTGCTATCCATACACCTGTATTCCAAGCACAAGTAAATCGCCTTGGATCTCAGTACACCCATTGCTTCAGGATTCATTTTACATTTGCAAAAGGATGAATGAAAATAGCCCAGAGTCTGATATGAACATCTTTGGCTCTAGTATCCAACATCCCATACTCCTGGAGTTAATCCTCTTACTGTGATTAGCAGAAGAACAGAAGGGTTGTAAGAAGGTACTTAAGTTGGCTTTGGCCTCAGCCGGGGTTCATAGCCCAGGCTGGCTCCTCTGCTCCTTGCATGTGTGGCCCACATTAAATTTCAAAATCCTCACTAATTAAATACATGCAAGGGATTTCTAGGAAGGTGAGAAGAAAAATGAAGTGTGCCAGAGAGAAACAAAAGTGTATGTGGCACATGCTGAAGGTGAAAGGAGAAGTGAATTTGGGTTGGCTGTGATGTGGGTAATGCAGATACTGGGAAAATGTGACAGGGTATCTATGCACACTGAAGAACACAGATGGGGAGAAAACCACAGCAGGCAGCATCACAACTTCCAAGAGAAGGGGACACTTATCCATCAGTGTCTGGACTTTAGGCCTGCTGAAGTCCAGAATGCCATGGAAGGAAAGCTGCTGCCAAGACCTTTGAGCCTTCTGTTCACACATACGCTGGAGTCCCGCTCCAGTCCCACTGATTCCCAGCTCCCTCTCAGCATTTACCTCTTACTCACTTGTTGCTAGTAAGACAAGGCTATAAACTATTCATTATTTAGAAAGCTGGGTTTTTTCCCCTCCAGAAATCTGCACTGTGCAAGTTAGATCCTCTCAGATTTACTCAGACCCACCTAAACAAACCCCACCAAATCCACTGACGACATGCGTCATGCTTGGTCACAGCACTGCCTCACATGTACCTAAAATTCGGCTCACCTGCTCTGCAGTGCTTAACAATGAAAAGCTCCCAGTTTCCCTACTGGCTCCTCTCTTCATTTCCTTCTTCTGATTCATCTGCACCTTCCTACCAAAAAATCTTTTCTAGTCTGAGTGCACCGTTTCACAATCCAGATGATAACTCCCTTTTACTAGACCCTGTTACGAAGCCCAGATTTCATTATTCTTCCTAAAACTAGCTAAATTACACTAAAAAGCAGAACACTTTCATTTATTCCACCTAAAATGAAAAGAAATATGATGGAGGGATTAACTAACTTTAAGTAGAAACTTCAGTTTGGGAAAGCCCGTGCAGCTGTACTTCAATAGTACTGTGTTTAAAAATAACAAAATTCAAGCTAGGAAGGAAACAAAAATGGAGTTACAGTTTTAGAAACCAGAGCATCCTGCAGACAGGGAAAACAGTCTGTGTGGAGCCAGCCTCTTCTGAACTGACTCTCTGATTGATAGCCCCTGCAGACCTCTTCCTTACACAGCCTTCCTCAGAAAGATCTCTGCGAGCATCTTTCACCAACCAAGCAAATTCCCTGGCTTTCAGTAGGATTTTAGGTACAGCTCTGCAAAACAACCTGTGAGAGCATATCTAGGAAAGCCACAGTAAGGAATTGGCTTTGATACACCAGGAATCCCAGCAGAAGATGTTGAAGCAGGATTTTCAAGTTGGAAAAGTTTCACTTTGAGAAATATGTTTTAAAGGACTGCCAGCAAACTTTGAGAAGACAAGAGTGAATCTAGGTGAGCTTGCACACAATTCCCCAAGAACAGATCAATAGTTTAACATTAATGTCCATGACATCAGTGCCTGGAGGGTCCATGAGGAACAGTTCCACCCTCCAAACAGCCCTTTGTGTTCACAGGCAGCAGAAATGCACAGCTGGGGGTGAAAGAAACAGTGAAACTTCAAAACAGACTGGACTGTTTCCAGAACAGAAGAGCACTGCCTCTGGAATTACATCTAGGCATGGTCTTGTCTCCCTAAGGACCCACAAATTGGTGGAGGAATTTGAACTGGCACAGGTAAGTAATTGGATGTTTGACACAGTGTGGCAATTTGTCACAGTAACAGGACTGTAACACACCACAGCACTAGCAGGATAACAGGAATCAAACACACAACACAGCAAGCTCATAAAAGTAAGGAAATAATATTGTTTTTTTCAAGCAAGGTGAGTTACCTATCTGATCATCTACGTAGTATACTTCTAGAGACAAATTACAACTCAAGAATCACTTTTGAAATTAATTTTGAGCTGATTTGTTGACAATTTGCTCTTGAAAAACCCGTACTCCTCTGGGAGCATCTTTGTTTTCACACAAGCTCTTGAAATCTTCCCCTGCTCTTGACCTCAGCATTCAAGCATTTCAGCTATATCCAAGCACTGGGTAACATTTCTCTTCTACAAGTACAGGTGGCTGCTGGTTGAACTCAGCCTGGTCATCTCAACTGGACATCCCACTGTGTAAACAGCTGGGATAGCTCTTCTGCCCTGATTCATTTCGGAAGGGGAAAACCATCTCTGTTAGTGTTCAGCCATGAACATTATTTACAGACTTCCATTTACAAATGCAGCTTACACAAACTACATTTACACAAATTACGTATTGGAGAGAGAAAAGGTTTTCTTTTTATGATAATGCAGACTGTGAGGGACATGGTTGATTTTTCTTTAAGATATAATCTAATGCTGAGAGCTGCAGCGAGACCACAAAGAGTATCTGATAGCTCAGAGCTGCAGTGCTTTTTCTTCCCTGCATTGTGCGTGGATTCAGGCATGGCAGAGTGACAATTCCGTGCTCCAGCACCAGAGATGAGGCATTTAGTGTGTCTTTTAGACATGGTAACCAAAGGCATTCACACAGAACGTGCGATGAGACCACAGAGCAAGGAAAGAGAAAAGTGCTAATAAGAGACCCAGAGCAGCATTTCTTGTGGTACATCACATGCCATTTCTTGAGGTACATCACTTCACAGACAGCTTTCCTGTCTATCCTGAAGAAATGCTTGAGTTTTCTTTATGTTTCAAGAGACAACCTGAAGGCAGGATTTACGCAGCTTTGCAGAGACCTTGGAACTCTTACAGAGGTCTATAATCGTACTGACAAAAGATGTGTGTATTTTGTGTTGATTTTTGTTGCAAGCTAGGACTGAAGTGATTCTCTCTTTCTTACTGAAAATTCTTAACTTATGTTACCTGGATATATAACATTACTAGGGATAAACCCAAGACTAGCTGTAACACTGATTTTCCTTTATAAACTTACCTTTCATTCTCACTACTGAGCTGCTGGCTGTGATTTTTACTGCTCCAAACACTAGCCACAGAATCATTTATGTTGGAAATGACCATTGAGACCAAATCCAACCATTAAACCAGCACTGCCAAGTCCACCACTAAACCATATCCCCAGGTGTCACATCAACATGGCTTTTAAATATCTCCAGGGATGGAGACTCAGTCAGTTCCCTGGGCAGCCTGTTCCAGTGCTTGCAACACTTTCAGTGAAGAAATGCTTACATTTGTTAGGATTGTTATGCTGTACGTGAGCCAAGTAGGTTTAAATTATATTCTCAGGCTACTTTTGTTTAAGAAGCTTTAAAATTTCTTCTTCAGGGAAGCGGGAGCTGAAGTTTCCTCTCCCACACCTCTCTGCAAGGCTGTCACAAGTCTCTGGAGAATTCACACACTCCAAGGATGTGCAGCCAACCAATGCAAAACATTCACCCTGAGCATGGCAGGATGCACATGAACTCACCTCAGGTCATTCCTAGTGCCTTGGTTTAAGGAAAGAAACATCACTCCCAAAGTCTAGCCTTTCCTGTGTCATTGAAATTAAGATGCCTTATTATGAAAGAAAAACAAAGAACCTGATTCCAGCAAACTAAATGCATGACACTGCTAAACATATAAATATTTTCTGTAGCTGTTACAGGAATGTTTTATTCTGGCTTCTCTTGAGGGTTGGCTGATTCTACCTCTCCTTTTGTCCCATAGAAAAACTCCCTCTTTTTGCCCTCACAGATCCTTTGTCCAGTGATTAGATTTAAATGTACCTTACTCAGGAGCAAACACCTGAAGACACAGGAAGGCAGAGGACAGAAGGGTGGCTTGGCTGCAAATAGAGATGAACCGCTCTTTGGGGTAGTTAAAGTGCACTCACTGCAGCAAATCTGTACAAGCTTCAGGATTCCACAGATGCTACTTCAAAGAAGAGAAGAAAAAAGAAACTTAAGTTTCTCTAAGGCAACTTTTTTTGGATAAGTTTGGAGGACAGCCGCTGTTTACTCATTGATGAAAGCATGTCCCAGAAAAAATCAAAGCAGAGGAGTATAAAAACCATCAAAAAAAAAAAAAGATCTAAGATCCAAACCCTCCAAAACCATGACCCAGATGCACTGTCACGGCTTTTCAACACAGGCTAAAAAAAGGCAAAACCAGAAATAGCAGCTTCAAAAGGAAGTAAAAAACAACACTGATATCCAGAACAAAGATACAGATCAATAGAAAAACGTTTCAAGCTGTCTCCAACAATTGAAACATCCTGAGAGTAGGTTTCTCAAAATATACTTCCAAATGCTGGTGGAAGAAACCTCTGTCATTCATTTGTTGTAATTACTGAGGTTGGGATGGCTGCACTGAAGCGCTCCAGGAAAGAAATAGAAACTAAGTCTGGAGACAAAACAAAGAGAGAAAAGGGGTGGAAAACTATGGATGTATTGGTGTCAGGAAGAGATGTGAGAAAGAAGGGATGACTTCACATCTGGTATTTTGCTGTGGCTTGTTGGTTTTTTGTAAAAAACCAGTTTTGTTTATGCATAGGTATGATGCAAAGGTTACCTGTTCCTTCTGCAAAACTCCCCGCTTCTCCTGAAGAAATCCTTCTGGACTAGCCACAAGAGCTAAGCACAGTCCACCGGTTCATGAAAAAAACTTGCAAAATCATGGAGAACCACTGATACCTTGCACAGTTTTTCCATATGCAGACTCCAGATTCCCATTCTGCAGTGCTTGCCCATATAATTGATTTCAAACTGGTCTTCTGTGCCCATGGATTGAATGAATTCCGCACACTGTCCTAGATTGTGTCTTCAACTGAATTCAGCTACATGAATGACATCAAAGCTCCCTCAAGCCTTCACGCGCACCATTTTGACCTTCAGTGGTCAAATTTGGGTGGTGTTGTTGAGGTTTAAGCATTTGACAGACTGGTCAACCTGCTGCTGTAAGTGCTAGGAAGGACTCAGGTGTTCCAGCTCACCAGAATGGCTCTTCAGCCATATAGCAGCCAAAGACTATTCGCCTTTTTCACCTTCCTATCAGATTAATGACTCTTCTCTCTGAGCTTTCATTTCCACCTGGGAATAATGACAAGCACTGGGTAAAACCTCCACTTTCCACCTCTGTTTGCACATAGCACCAACACAAGGAGGTTTCAAGTGTCTCCAACAGCAAGGGCCTGCACTGTTCCCAAAGAAAGCTGGGGGGAGGCAGCAAGAGTGACTGCAGATGGGTACCAGCCCTGAACCTGAACCAGCACCAGCACTAAACACTGAAAGCTTGGAAGCTTGGAAGAGAACAAGTTTCACTCTGCCCTGGAAGATGAGCATTTCTGCACACCCAGGGACCACAGGCATGATGAGCAGGTAGTGTTATGCTCAAGAGGAAAAGAAATCAAACAGAACCTGAATATAAAATATCCAATAAACAGTTTGTCACCAAGGGCAGAAGGTGAAAGAGAAGCTTTTTTTACTCCAGAAGTTAACCATCTGAACCCTGAGTTCCCAAGTGTTTCTAGGATCACCAGAATATCCTGGTTTTGTTTAAATTGCTGTCTGTCCTGTGATTTCAGCTGGTAATGTTCGGAGTGACCAGGGAGTTACAACAGCACTAAAACAGGAGGAAGGCAAAGATGTGCACAAGATAAGGCCAGCTTTTCGGAGCCAGGTGTGGAAATGCCAAATGTGATCATTAAGAGCCTTTTCCAATTGCATCTGCTTCTTTTTCGCACACACACTGGTCTAGGCTGGTGGAGGGAGTGGGGGAAGCTTCCTCTTGGTCAGGAGAGCAGCTGAGGGAAGCTATGCTGAGCAGAGCTCCCTCACCTCGAGTTTTGCAGTCAAGTGATTGGACTGGCTCTTGGGTGCACAAATCATCTGCAGGAACAACCCGTGGATGTCCTGGGCAGCAAGCCCAAGGGAATAGCACAATCACAGGGCCAAGTGCTGAGATTTACAGGAAATGTCAAACAAACCCCATCAGAAAAGTACCTGCAGGCTGCACACACGTGTGGCCATTTAGAAGGGACACAGCCACTCACCTCATTTCTAAGGGAAAAATCCATGCATGCATTTTAAGGAGTCCAGTGGCCAAACCCTTAGTTTAATTAGTTCAATTTCATAGATGATGCCTGGGGTTTTTTCTAATTATGGATGCAATTGTGTTTATGGGAGACAGCATCTGCCCCATTGGCCCTGTCCTTCTATTCCTGGAATGCTGATTCATGGATGCCAACACAAGAGGAGTACCTGGGTGTTCTTTTTCCTGAGAAAAAGACATTGGCCTTCACACAGTGCTTGGCTGTTCACACGGCTGTCCCACATCTCTGCCCCAGAGCTGCCACCCCGAGAGCAGCTGGGACTCCTGTAGCTGCTGGTGAGGGAGACCAAAGCTGGGACATGATCCAAAAGAAAACCAGCCACCAGGGTTTAGGATTATAGAGAGTTAGCTCCTTCTCCTGCCAGGAACCTGGGCACAAGGTGGGTGTGGAAGGACAGGCTCAGCCTGAGAGAGCAACTCTGCACTGGTTTTCAGAAGAAGACTATGAGAAAAAACCATGATTCACTCCTCATCCTCACAGCACTGAAATGTGTGTGTATGTATACATATTTTTATAGATATAGTACACAGTTGAATTTATTAGGAAAAATTCCCAAATCTGAAAACAGGCCACCAATAAACCAGCCTGGGCACTAAGATGTTGTATTTATCCCCCCAGGTGATGTAGGAGAGCCAAGCAGGGTGGATGCACAAGAATTGGGTGCAGAATGCTCCCAGGCGAAGGCTGATGAACACTCATCAGTGACTTCTCTGTCAGGGTCAGGAAGACTGAACACTGGAGAAATAGATTGCCAGTAATACATAATACATACAGAGAACAACGTGATAGCACTGGGAGAAAACCTCCACCAGGAGTTTATGTGAAATGTCTGGATTGTTTACTGTAGAGTAAGAATATTGAAACTTCCATAAACTTGGGCAGCATGGGGCAGACTGAGCTCTTCAGGGTCTCACTGCTGCTCTTTAAGGATGTGGCATCAGCTGGAAAAGGATCCTCTGCATGGGACAATGCATGCACAAAATCACAGCTTGCTGTATAACTCAGTTTTACGTACACATAAACACAAACGCTTCTTTTTTAAAGAAGATACTGTTCCATTGGCACCACAGTATCTGTATTTTTACTGCTGAGGCAGTGGGAATGCACCAAAAATGAATGAAACTCGCTAGATGCACATATAAAACATACATACCCACGCATCCAGGGAATGTGGGCAATGCTGAATACCTGGTTAAGCACTGAAAATCACTTCCAAGGGCTATTTCTCCAGAATATCATGGTGGCTTGTGATAGTGATTCTCTGGGATGCTAACATTGATTATGCTTAGCATTTCAGGTGTAACATTTACACAGACAAAACACACACACACACACAAAAACCCCAAACAACAAGAAAAAAAAAAGAAAAAAAAGAAAATGAAAACAGTGTGAAGTTTGTACTTTTTCTTTTTTTTTTTTTTTTTTTCCTTGATCTAGGCTTGAAGAACCTGTCAGTCACAGCCGTGAATCACATAAAAACAAAACTAATGCTACAATAAATTTCTGTTTCCAGGAAGAGGAAAAGCATGCAAGCTGGTATGAAACACAGTGGGAATATTTCAACTGTCTCAATGAGACACCAAATTCAGCCCTCTCAGCTCTGTGGTACCTGGGCTGCACACAGTGGTTTCTTGAATACATCATTCTTTAGCCACCTCCTGGCTCCCTGCCACCTCCATTTCCCAAGCTTTAGTTTACCTTGTTGAAAGCTTTGGGCAGCAGTTCCTACAGACCACCTTTCAGAGGTCTGGGTGGCTGCTGAGGTGATCAGTGCATCTCAGAGCCCTGCTCAGAGCAGAGAGCCTGGGAAACATTTGTATTCAGGGCTGGGAGCACACCCAGTCTGGCCACCCCAGGGTGAAACTCCCACCCAGGTTTCCAGACAAACACCTCTCAAACATCATCAAACGCCACTGCTGGAGTTACTGCGAACACAGGATGTCCCAAGACTGGAAAAGCAGCATTAGTAAAGGGTTTTGCTTCCCTAAAGAGGGCTCCCCATCTCGATTTATATAAACAGCGTGATGGTTTTACAACATCAGGAAAGAAAAATAGAAAAGAAAAACAAGAAAACAACAAACCCAAACCAGACAGACGATACCTGTTGTAACTCCATCTACTGTAAGACATGTTCCTGTTGCTGCTGACACCATCCATCTCCGGCTCGGCTACAGCACTCCCGGCATGGCTCGGCTGCTGCGGGCAGGGCTGGGCGGTCACACACCTGCCCGCCCCGGGGATGGGCACGGCCGCCTCCGGCCTTGCGCGGCTCCGCCGAAATTCACCGCCCGGCAGCGGCTTCGCATCGAGCTCTGGATGCTCGGAGCAAACCACTGCCAGCGCCGGGGAGGGAGGAGGAGGAGGAGGAGGGAGGGATGAAGGGAGAGGGAGGCTCCCGGGGTCCCCGCCGAGGGGGCTGGATGCTCTGAGGCGGGCAGCAGACTCGGAGACGCGCAGGTAATAAACTGGAGCACGGCTGCTAAGCCGCTTAAGGGATATTCAGCGGGGCTGTGCTGAGCGGCGCAGCGCCTTGTGCGCCTCCTGCCCGGCACACGCGCCTTATTTATTTATTTATCCCGGTTGCCACAGATACGGGCCCATGGCGCTGACATCAGCCGCCTCCCACCCACCGCCGGGGCCCGGGTCTCGCCGGCGCACACGGATCCATCCCACCGCTGCCCGGGGTCAGGATCATCCCCCGGGACACGGGCCCGCCGCTCCGCCCGCTCAGCCCGCAGGTGGGGTGGGCAGGAGCACCCAGGGCGCACAACAAACGCTTTGCACCCCCAGTCTCACTCACTGGGCTTGCACAGTGTCTGGTCCCAGTTCACCCAGGGCAGCGATGGCAGAGCCCTCGAGGGGCTCTTCCTGAGCTGCATGCAGGACCGAAGGCCAAAGCACCGTCCACGGCTCCTGCACACATCTCCCTGCTGGGGACAGGGCCTGCTGTGCCGAGCACCTCCGGGGCTCTGTTTCTCAGCTCCCTCAGCTGAAGGCAGCACAGGGCCTGTGGTGCTCCCATGTGCCCAACACCTCCCAGTGATTGAGACACAGGTCTCGCCCCTCAAAGTCACACGATTGTGAGGCTTGGCTGCTGAGACGCGTGGCTGTGCAGGGTCAGACACGGAGACAGGAGGACCATGACCCCACCTCCTGCAGCACCACAGCCCATGGGGCTGCCCAGAGGACCTGAGCAGCCACAGGCCAAGGGAAATGCCAGCAGAAGCAGTGCCAGGTCAGCCCAGTCAGCCTCCAGGGCAATGCAGGATATCTACAAACACACAGAGAGGTGGGAGACTGCTCTCAAACCTTTCCCATACAGTTCCAACTCTTTGGCCTGTGCTAGCATCCTCTGGCTCCTTCTTTCACTGCTTGGCCAGCCAGGCGCCCAGACCTGCTATTCTTACCTGAGAAATGTATAAAAATCCCAAGGATACATAAATAAGGACTGGAAGGGACTTGGGTCAATCGGGCACAGTCACTCATCTCACAAACCACTGTATCTGATGAGGGTTTCAGGCTGAAGCTCCAGAGTCTGCTAGTGAAGAGCTCCAGAAGGCAGCTGAAAGTCCTGGAGTTCCACCCTGCTGACAGAGGCTGCCCATTCCTTGGTAATTCCTAGACTTCCCAATTCAAAGGTATTCACGGACATCAGTTGGCTAATTGTTCTTGCACTATTCAGTTCCTTTAGTTCAAGTAAATGAATGCCTGCTATCACTCTTTAAATAGCCAGTCTCTATTTTTGAAGGGCGAATAGACCAAACCCTCAATCCCTTTGCATCATGACAGGCAGAACAACCCCAAGAGCTTTTTCTATGTACCAGTTTTAAGCCAAATCAAACCCTTCCTGAATGTGGGTGGTACTTGGCCATACTTCTTTCAAACAGGGGAAAGAAACATCAAACATATTGCCATCCTTGGAATGGCAATAAAAATGCCCAGATCTGAGCCCTGCTCCTTGTAGCTGTGTATACCCTGTTGTTGATGTGATGTATAGACAGTGCATTCCCCTCTATCTCATTTATAATCCACTTCGAGTGACCTGGATGAATTGGACCATCTGGAAAGCAGAGTTACTCACAGCCCATCTCCTCCACCCACCTCTGCTCAAACTGAGACATTTGGAAATGGGCAAACTGAAACCATTTACTTGTCTGTGGGATTACTCAGGCCAACATTTTCCACATGGGAACAGCTGAAAATCATCCTGATGAGCCCCTGAAGCCCAGAGAAGTCTTTGTCAGAAACAAACCCCTCAAGCCACATCAATAAAAGCAAGGAGCACAGGTTAGCTGCTCTTCTCTTCACATGCCTCCTTCAAAGTGTAGTTCACTGGCACCTCAGGCTCCTTCTCACCCATCCTGGGCCAAAGCACTGAGCAGGAGAATGTCAACCACGGTGGTTCACTCTGGCAGTGCAAACACACCCTTCCACCCAGAGCTGTCTTGTCCCAGCATGCTGAGGTAGGTGGGACGCAAAGATTTGGGTTGACCCTGCTGAACCCCAGGGCAAGCACAGCCTCTCTACATGGGTAACACATCAAAACCAAACCCCCTCCACCACAAATTTTGGCAGAATAGTGCTTGGAAAACTTGCCTGTGCCTGCCTCAGGGGACCCCCTCACACATCCTCAAGAGGTGCTCCAGAGAAGAACCAAGTTTGGTCTCCACTGCTCTGTTGCAGGTAAACAATGGCTCGAGAGTCCTCAGAAAAATACTCTGGGCAGCAGACTTAGCCTCCGGGGACACAGGTGTCTCCCTGCTTCCTGCATGTGGATGACAGCTCCCTGAATGCAAAGTCTCCCAACCCTTCTGCTCAGGAGTGTGTCAATTCTTGTTTCACTAACTCAAAACAGATGTTAATGACCGACAGTGAAGCCTTTGCCTGGGATCAATTGTGGGCACTGCCCAGGTCCTGCTGCTGGGCAGTGACTTTCCTCTGCTCCTGCCCCCTGACCCCACAGCCTGCATTGCTGACAATATCACTTCAAAGCTGAAATTTCCAAAAAGGTTTTTATGGCGAAGCTGGGGCACTTGTGAGCCTGTGCAAGGAGCAGCCACACAAATGAGATCCATGCTGGAATTCAGTCAGGGACAGAAATGGTTTTCTTGCCATTCCTTCTGCTCCCAGTGCTTCAGGGCATGTGTCACCATGTGTTTGAGCAGGGCCGCATTCACACACATCCGAAATGAGTCACGTCTGCTCCCTGCTTCCAGAGATTCCCTCTGACCACTGCAGATTCAGGGACATCTCAAAGCAAGAATGTTTAATCCAGGGGAAGCAACGGGCTGGGCTTCTGGGTTACAGCATATGAATGCTGGAGCAATAATAACATTTTCAGTTCTTCTTAAAAGCATTGAGAAGCTGCCCCACAGATGCCCCCATCCCAGTGCCAGCTGGGAGAAGGACTGCAACTGAGCACTGAAAAGACACAAAATCTTCCTTGTTTCAAGTGTTCAGAATATGGCAAATGACTTTATCAACCAAATAAATGTGATCTGGAAAATTGGCTTGAGCTGTTGGAATAGCACAGAAATTAAACTGGCAGCAGGGCTGGAGCAAACAGGCTGTTGCTGCATTTTTCTGCAGACAAATGGCAAAGTACCTGCTGAGTCACTGGATGGAGCCTAACAGGTTTAACAGTGTTAAGTCAAGAACACAACCTAAACTCCAAATTAGATATTCTAGAAACTCTCTGAGTTTTAAGCGTGGATTTTGGGCATGCCCACTCTGTGGTTATGTTATACATTGTATCAACAGCACCGACGCTGCCCCCACCACCCCAAAGAGTTCCTCAATGAGATTAGAGTCCTCCAGCAGTGCTAATTAATGCTTACGCAAGCAGGGATTTTTCCAAGCCCTCGGGGCTGCTGCCTGGAGGTGAGGATGCTCCCAGGGCTGACGGGTTCGCCCATTAATGTCCCTGTCCTGCTGCTCTGACAAAAAAGTTCCTCCCTTTGTCCTCCCGAGGGGCTGCCCAGGCTGCAGGTGAGGAGGAGGTGGGGGGCGAGGAAGGACGGGGGATCTGGTCTCCTAAGCACCACTGTAAGGGGATTGTTCAGAACACCGCTGTCCCATGATGTGAGACACCCGCTGCTTCCAGCTGGGGACAGCGCCAGGGTGACACTTGTGACACACCAGCAGGAGACTATTGCAGCCCAGCCTGCAGGGCAGATCCAGAGGCAGTCACGATGGCTTCAACAAAACACCCCAGTTCTCATTCAGTAACCAGACAGGTTCTAAGACAGCTCCAGGAAAACCTCCAGGAAAACCAGATACAAACCCTTTCACACCTGGACGGTGCAACCCCCTGCAGAACAAACACCTGGGCCTCACTTAGGAGGAGATTTGAGCCCAGGGACACAGGAACAGCACTGCAGGCCTGAGCCCCACAGAAGATCTGCTGCCTTGCAAGCAGCATGAGATGCCTGTGACATAAACACAATGTAATTCTAAAATTAATAAAAGAAGACAACAGCACAAAAGGCTTGTGGAGCAGCCTGTTTAAACAAGGAGAAACACGAGGCAATGGGACAAGCAGTGGTGACTCCAGGACACCCAGCATCCATGCTGGGGACTCCCTAAGCCAGTGCCTGGGATGAAATAAAGCTTCATGCAGGGGAACATGGGAAGGAGGAATGTGCCTGTCTGCTCTTCCACCTTCCCTCACACTACCCTGCCAAGGTAAAGCTTGTGAAAGTTGGGCTTAACAATTTTGCCTGAAAAGAGGGTATTTACATCCTTAACAGCATCTGGCATATGTCTGTATTTTGTCTTCATTTCAAAGGATAATGCAGCTTCTAAAAATTCCCTCCAAGAGCCATTATGATTTTATGCTGCTCCTGATACAATAAACAACTTCATTTGTCAGCCTCCAGGCATTTTGTGAAGAAGCCAGCATGACAATTTACGTCTTGCAGAGGGGAATCTGAAGCAGCACAGCTTTCCTAGCAGCAACCAAGAAACCCAGGGAGACACCCACACTGGCCCTGGAGCCTCCACACTGCAATGCCCCCATTCTTACACAGCCACAGGATGACCCAACCCTCAGGCAATCTTCTGCCTGGAGGTGTTTAGAAATCTGACCATGCCATCCACAGTGGTTTTAAAGTCCCAGTCTTCACAAGTGTAAGAAACTGGCAATCCATTCATGACAGCTCAACTTCTTCCTTCTTTTTAAGAGCTAGAAAATACTGTATTTACTATATATATATGATGTGTATGCTATACTTGCTTTATAGAAAATACTATGATGACTAAAGCAGAGGGAGTCCACAGCAGTGTGGGTGCTGATCTGTACTTTTTAGCTCAGTCTCCCTCAAGGACCATATTGCTGAAAGGACAGTGTGCTGGTTTCATTCATCTGTACAGTGTGAACTGCTAAGGCAATCTCTTAGTAATTCATTAGCTCTTTTCATCCTCTACTCCTTGTAAAAGCAGATAGACGCCAGGGACGAGATCTTTGGAGGACAGAGTTGCTCTTGAGACACGTGGTTTTATTGCAAGGCCTAAGGTGGAGAGAGCCCTGCTCCCAGCATCCAGCTGAGAGGGTCATCCAAGAGACCTACATCTTTAGGTCCAGAGACCTTACAGTTTTATCTCCTTGTCTGTTGAATATTCTTACTTACAAAGACCAACCGGTAAGCGACACAAATCCTACTACATTTACATACAACCTATAGGAACTACTAAATTACCATAGGGGCTGCATTCTAAACCTTAAAAGGTAATTTCTAAGCTACCCTGTTCCTGCCACACTGGCAGGAACCCCTTCCCCCTAAATTCTTTGGCATTCCTTTGTTTGTTAGGGTTGTTGCACAATATCCTGTCTTTTGGGTGGCTTGCTCACATCTCAAAACTCACAACCATCTCTATTTCATTCACAGACTTAATATTTTCAGGATCTCCTGCTAAGCAATCATATCTATAAGGTTTCCCTGTATAATCTTCCCCAACAACTCCTCGCTGAAATATATCCTGATTTCCCACATGTACAGAAATGGTGGGACATAAAACATAAGACTGCGCCAGTGGATGAGTATAGTGGCCTTCTGTGAGGTATTGCTTTGTTAATAAAAATAAAAAGCTGAAATATAAAAATTGCTCTGGCAATTTTGAATTTCCCTTGTGTTAAGGAAGGCACAAAGCAGCTCCGGACAATGATGCTCCAATCCACCACGTTCCCCTCCTCTGGGACACCAGCAGCCTCCCAGAGTTTCCCTTAGGCTGCAGCAGCTTGTGTCAGCCCTGAAGTCCCTCAGGAGCCAGCTGGCAAGTGCCACTCTTTGGGAAATTCCAGTCCCCATCTGCTGGGGATTTTTATATTGCATTCATCCCTCTGGACTGGCATCCTCCTATCTGTGAAAGAAGTTCTGACTTCTATCAACTGAAATTCAGATTCAACAAAACCACAGTAGTTGGTTTGTTTGG
>VZSR01000499.1:1499869-1558171 GCA_013398615.1 Brachypodius melanocephalos
TGTTGTTGTTGTTGTTGTTGTTGTTGTTTTTTTTCCCCAATTTATGCTGCAGGAGCAATAGCATCAGCCCCAGTACAGAACCAGGTGTCGGTAATGGTATTTTAAATCTCTGCCCTGCATTATATGTGTTGTTCCCATTCCTGTTCCTCCACGGTTCCTGCTGGCTGCAGCATTCAGAAGGAAACTGTTGATGCCTCGTTTGGTTGTGTCCTCAAACTCCATAGTGACATTCCCAGATTTCTGCAGCTACCACAGACAGTGGTTAAGTAGCCAGCAAGGCAGCCCTGTCCTGAATAAGGACTGACACTGACTGGCTTCTAATACAGAGATTTTAAACCATAGAATGGGTTGGAAGGGAAATCAAAGAGCATCTCATTCCAACCCCCTGCCATAGGCAGTGACATCTCCCACTAGACCAGGCTGCTTAAAGCCAGCCTAGCTTTGAACACTTCCAGGGAAAACACTTCCACAGCTTCCCTGGGCAACCTGTTCCAGTGCCTCAACACCCTCACAGTAAAAATTTTCTTCTGTAAGGCATTTTCCTAGAGAAGGAATTCAGTACCAGGAGTATTAAAAAAGGCTCCTCAGGATTTATAAATCAGAATCGGGGGGGAGGGGGCACGCAGAAATAGCAAAACAAATAAGAAATTCAATCTATTTACTCTTTTAAAAATAATTTTCAAAGCTTACAAAATACATTATCATTGTTTAAATGTCATAAGAAATTTAAATTACTTTAGGTAAACTGAACATGAAAATATCAAAAAGTGAATTTGAAATCCACAGACATGCCAAATGCATCAGGCTGTCCCCACTACTGGAAAGTAAGAACTTTGTCACCTCAGTGTAGTGACACAAGCTAAAAATGGCAACCACATTTCAAAGGGCAAAAAACCCTGTCATTTTCAGCAGAGCGGCCAAAAAAGCACCAACAGTCTCCCTGCAGCCATCAGCCCTTTCACATCTCAGGTTTGTGATAAACAGTGACAGATTTCACCCTGGAACACAGCAGTTACGCTCTCCAGATTTTTAATGCTGATCTGAAATGCATAATGTAATTGCCAGATATGGAAAAAAGTCACTTGATCTTGCTCAGGCTGAGAGGAGTTTTGAGCTATGAAATCCTTCTCCAGACCATAAAACCACAGTAGAGGTTTGCTCTTGTGCAGGGCCCTACTTCAGAGGATCCATGTATGGATATTAAAGTAGCAGAATCTTCTGGCAGGTGACCAGATGGAAACCAAACTGTAAAAGCCTTGAAATGTATTTATTCCTCAATCACAGGCAGCAGCCCATAATTAAAGAGCAAAGCCCCTTGTCCTTCTGCACACAAGGTACAATACCTGTTTCATGGTTCACTTAAAACATCTGAGCCTGAGCTGCAAGACATCACCTTTGTCTCCTTGACATCCCACTCAACAAGCTACTCCTTGCCCAGAAACAAGCAACTCCTCCATTCAAAATTGTAACATTCAAAAATAACAGAGGATCTGATTAACCCCCTAAAACACATCAGCTGCACAAGCCACTGCTCCTGTTTCTTCTCTCTGGATCTTTGATGAACTGGAGCCAGCAATGCAAGTCTGGCATGCTCTGGGCAGGCACCATGGTCCAGTACAACCGCCTGGCACGAGTGCAAACCTGACCCCCAGGTGAGTCACAGAGCTCTGCTGGAGTTCTAAGCTGCTTTAAAGGAAACTTCTGACTTTAAAAAGGTCTTTGCCTTTGTCCTTGTAAAATTCCATGGACCTGTTCCTCCAGTAGCCCCACGCCAAAGTTCACCAGCTGGTTCTCCCCAACACAGTGTCACTTGCACACATGTTAAGGGTGCACTGAGTTGTCTCCTCAGGTCACTGGCAAAATGTTCAAGATGCCAGGTGAGATCCCTGCAGCATTTCTCTTGTCACCAGACTACCTGGGGGTCAGACTGTTACACACTGAGGACCACCACTCCCTCTGAGCCAAATCCATCAGTCAGTGCTTTACCCAGCCCACAACACCCTGAACCTTGACATCAAAATAGGCTGAGAAACAGTGTTGAAAGGCTTGCTGAGCTGAGACAAAAACATACACTGCCCTCCCCTCATCCACAAATTCAGTCACTTTATCACACAGGGCAACGCTGGTGGTCAGGTGTGACTGACTCCAGGGAATTCATACACTTATACAGACCATTCCCAACCGCTTCTCTTTTACGTGCCCAGGAACATGCTCCTGGAGGACTCACTGTGTGTGACTTTCCATGCACAGAAGCAAGGATGACTCCCTGCATCCCTGCAGTTCCCCACATTGCTCCCAGGACATGCTCGAAGAGGGGCAACACTTGCTTTCCTCCAGCCACCAGGAATTTCCCTGCTCTCCATTAAAGATGGTCAAGAAAGATGTCCCAGAATCCTCCTGAGGGCATCAGCATGTTCTCTCTCCATCTTGGATGTGCTCCATCAGGTCCTGTGAATTTGTATGGGCCCTCCAAAGTAACCCCTGCCTTGATCCTTACCCACTGCTCCTGCCTCTTCTCCTCATTCTACCTCCTCCCACGGACCTTGGAAATCAGGTTGGTCAAGAGGCAATGGAGGCTCTGGGCACCGTCTACTGTCCCTAAATCACCCAGAAACAGCTCCCCATTTTCCTTGTCCAGCACCTAACTCCTGAGAGACAAACAAACAGAGGGGAATGGTCTGGAACAGTCTGAGAAATGTGTCACATTCAGCCCTAGCAATTCGAAGTCAAATAAGAGTTTAAGGGATTGCTCTGGTGCTACAAGTGGGAAACAGGTGTGTATTTCCTATTTCCACTCCAGAGCCCTTCAAGGACATTTATTACAAGTAATACTGCTGAAGGGAGTCATCACAAGGCAGCTCCTGGGAGCAATGGAAGAGCCCAAAGCTTAGAACCTGGCAGTGACAGATGCCTTCCCAGATATCCTACAAACCAAACAAAATTTGGCATCAGTAATCATCACGGATGCATTATTTAGCTGAACACAAAGCATTTATACATAACTTTCTGACTGCAAATTGTATGTTGTTTATTGTTATTATTGCTACTAATGATACACAAATATCACTCATTTTTGATTTGTCTCTGATATTCCTGACACAGCTGGCAACTATAAAAGTTGGCAAACTCTGAAGAATTTGTACAATGTTTAAATTAACATGCATCTAATGTTTTAGACTTGCAAGCATCCTTCCTGCTTTTCATATTAATTTCTTCAGAACTACTATTTATAAACCAAAATTTATTTCCCAGCTAGGGACCATCCAGATTTTACGGAATCCATGGAGAATAATTACTCTGAAATAGCCCTGAAACACGGCTCTGTTTAACTACAGATCAACAGTTTTGTTATGGTTCTTGCCATTCATTCCTACTCTGCCTGTAAGAGCAGGCACATCAACTCTGCAGCACGTTGGGCTGCTCCTGGTGCCATCTCGTGGTGGGCTGTAGGAGATCCTGGGGCATTCAGAGCAGTAATTGTGCTCTACTGTTCTTCAGTTCAGTTAAACTGATGTGAAAAATGGGTTTAGTATACCCTAATCCACACCTTGGACCAAGGGATAGGGAATTATGAGGTTTAACCACTGCCTCTACCTGCATTTTTTGTGTGTGCAGTTTGCTTGCTAATTTCTCCCTCTACAATACTTTCCTGTCAGAAGCATTTTTTAAAAATGTAGCAACTTAAGAAGTGCTAACGTCACTACAAATAAGTCTCTCAAACCCTTAATAACTGAAGTCTTAAAAGTTTGGAATAGCAAGCAAGAAACAGAAAAGTCTACAACCAAGAGCAAGCCCAGCACAATGTTGCTTCTGAGTATTAAGTTTTCCTTGTGGTTTAATCCCTTGCCTTTTCCACACCTGTAGTTTCTCATTTAAAGCTCCTTATCTTTTCAGCTAAAAGCTACTCTAACTACCACCCATCCTCATTTCTGCACCTGACCTGTTGCATGCACTCCCATGGTCACTATTCCCATGGCCAGAGCCCTACAAGGATATCTAGGTATCAAGAATTTTCTGAAGTTTTCTGGGCTTCCAAAATCTGTTCACGGCATTGGGATTAAGATCTCTACTTAGCCCCATGTAAAACCCAGAATTCACTTCAAGCCTGCAATTTCAACTTGACCTTACAACAGACTCAGGTAAGAAGGCTGAAAAAGTCACACTTACAAAGTGATGAGCAGTGCCTTTACCATCAAAGATGCTCAGAGCAAGAGCCCATCTTGACAATTTTAAGCCTTTGAGTTTTGGCAGACTGCTGCCCTGCTGTGGGTCAGTGCAGTAACAAATAAAACACTGCCATGCCCCTCTATTTCCAGCTTGGTTGTTTTCCTAAATTCTGTTTGAGTTTCTTTTATCATGGTTTTGGTACATGAGGGTAACCAACTTCAAAATCTATGCCTAAATCAAGTACAAATGCATTCTGCTCAGCCTAACCCTTTCCCAGCATTGAACTTCTAAAGAATAAGTGCAGATAATTTTTGGCAGTGCTGGGCTTGTGGTGACTGACTTCAAAAGTCTCCTGTTTGGAGTAAGTTCATCAGTCTTGTAACAAGATGTGGCAAGGCCAGTCAGTGACTACACTACACCATGGGTGAAATCTTGTCACATATATGATGTCAGAAGAACATTAGCCAATATTTTGGTTTGAATCCAGACTTGAACTTTATCAGTGATGACTTAACCACAAGGCCATGCATTAAAGTCAGAGTTTTCCTTGGCATTAGTGGGAGTTAACACTTTCCAAATATATTTTGCTTTATTAACCCTATCACAACAGCTCAGCTTATGCTCCTGTGCATGAAAAGGCTTTTGCCTAAGAGCACGTCAACCCACCCATCCAGTGGAGTATGAGGTCCAGCAGTGTGAGATGGCAGAAAGAGGTGTTATTCTGTGCTTAAACACAGATCCAGACCCTACCCTGTGCTCTAGAACAACAAATCATTTCTGGGTACATTTTAAGTACTCTAGATTCCTGAACTGCAATTTCAATAGATTTACAGATGTGGTCTTAAACTGAAGTAACTACAAACAGAAGGGACAAATTTTAAGGCATTTCTTCTGTGAGGAAAAGTTGTAAGAATCTCTCTTGGACTATCAGCTAAACTCCATCCTACAGCAAGGTGGCAATGTTGTAAATTCACAACCAATCCAAGGCATATGGATCAGGGCTACTACTTTTTAACAGACTTACAAAGTCCCTATTACATTTTTTTCAAGCATCACATCAGGGCCAGAAGGATCATTTTTCACCATTACTTTCAGCTACAACAACTAGAAAAGTAAATCATTGAAATACCTTCAGCTGTTTTGAACTCACAACCACCTAGATCACCACTACAGGCCAAAAATGCCTATTACTTTTCTAAATACTTACTTCATGTCTGAAGAGTAGGATCCAAATGCCTACATTTAACATCTCCTTAAAGTGCCACAGCCTTGAAAAGAAATGGCAACATCACAAAGAGATTTCTCTGCACATTCTCTCCAACAGAAGCCTTAAAAAGCACATGCATGTGTCTTAGTTAATAAACTTTGCACAGCAGCTGCTGGTGGTCCCAGGGTGGTTTATTTTGTAAGATTCTCCATGTTTACAATGTGGCTTAGTAGGTGTAGGTTCCTTAACATCAACCTCCTCAAAGTTATCCATCTCTCCACATGGAGTTCTACCACCTTCTCTATCAGTTATGAGGAACTGCTCACAACTAACTTTTAAAACCCATTTTAAACTTTTTTATAAGTTAAAAAAACTTATGTAACACTATACTTAAAGCCATTCTACCACGAGTGAAAGATTAAAAAAAAAATGAAAAAAAAAATTATAAAAGCTAAAGATATGTTCACTTCACAAGTTCAGTCTCAGCACACATGCTGTAATCTGTTGTCTTAACTCATTCCAATGCCACATATTCAGTGATTTAACTCCAGAGAGCTTTACATAGTTAAGAAAACACGTGGTGTTTGCTACAGGCTGTAACTTCTTACATTTGACTCGAAAAAATGCAGTGCATCTCCCAAATGTGTTTCCACTGTAACTCCTTGTTTGGATCTTCCACACACTCCTCCTAAATAGCCTTTCATCAACTAATAAATCCACTGGGGAGGGAGAGCTATGCTCTCTCAAAACTGCATTACACAAGCTATTCTAAATTACATTTAAAAACTTAAATTCCTCTGCAATGCCTGGCAGTAGCTTGAATTCAAGGTTTAATGCCTTGCTGTTGTAAAGGTACCTGGAATTTGTTTCAGCCCTGTTTTCTCAGGAGACACTTCCAGATTTATGGCAGAGCATCTGACAGTATGCATAGCCTGAAAACATAAGGATTGCTGATTGGACCACTGACTACACACTTCCAGCCAAAGCAAACATCAGCTTTTGTCATCTGTCATGACTTAAGTTGAAATGTTGCTTGAAAGTAAAGTTTCTTTACTTCCAAGCTTGAGGAAAATGCTGTTGCAGACATGTGCTGCTATTCCTTAGCCAGGTTCCATCACTCCCTTCTCCCCCCTGCCCTCCAAAAAATGCAGGTTTTGGAAGAGATTCAGAAAGAGGCAGTGTGCTTACCCCCCAAAAATGGTTAGATCATCTTTAATTCTAGCACCTGAAGTTATACAAGGGTTTGCTTAATAATCAAGTTTCAAAGAACTGTTGGACACATTCAGTTAAGGTGACAACTGTGCAATACCACTCAGTATTTCAATATCAGGGACCATACTCTTGAATTGTTTAAACACAATCCACAGAACTCAAAATTAAACAACCATCCACAGTTTAACTAAACAATCAGTTAAAAGTCTTACAGTTTAATAATTCACATAATGGTCAGTCTTTAGTAAGGGATACTGAAATTCATTAAACACAACACTAGATTTTACTCTATAGGTGTGCTGGGCAGGCACATAATTGGCCATTCTTGGGTATAACCAGGAGAGTAAGGAGACATTTACCACAGTTTGGCAAATCCCACATTTTGTCAGTTAAAAGTGAACTGTGAGAATTAAATACTCATCTTTACATATACACAAGTTATGCTGTGAAAGCATATTTGCTTACAAACATATAAAAATACTTGTTAACTAGTTTGATAAGAAAATAATGTATAAAAGTATATAGCAAAAACATTTAATCATCTCTGACAATGGAAAGATCAAATTCATTTTTATATCACATGAAACAAAAACAGCTACAATTTTAGTTTTCCTTAATCCCTTACCCAGAAATACAAAGGAAGACACAATTTGTTTTCAAACATAATGTGAAATTTCTTAATAAGCTGAAATGCCTCAATCCAGAATGAGCTCAGGTATTTGGCCATATCCTAATAGTAGTAGTAATCATCCTGTAGCTGTTCTGGATTCAAAAAATAAATACAGTAGAATGGTTTGGCCACCGAAATAAAACTGCAGCATAAATGAGAGATGAAAATTTTTGCTGACAATGAAATTCAGTGTAGGTTTCTTAAGGCTAGCTGAATACTCAAGTCTAATTTAACTGAGGGCAGAAACAAAAAAAAAAATGGCCAATCCACCCCTTTTTAAAAAAGTATTCTCTATACTCCAATATAGGTCTCTGTAATAGCTAATGAAATGTCAGAAGTAAAAATAAATTAATTCACAAGAGACAACTTATGCATCACTTCAACGCCTCATCCTACACGGTTTTGTTTCATCTCCTTTGCGAATAAAACTCCACAAGGTGCAAGCTCTGAAGGGACAGAAGGAAGGAACTGTGGTATTAGAGAAGCAGCCTTAGTGTTTTGGTTTGAAGTCTGCCCCAGGATGACTGAGTCTTCTTCAAGAACTATTCTGCCAGCTTCTTGGACTAAGGCTATTCTGGTGACCACTTTTAGGACATGCACATATAAGGCTAGACCAATACCAGAAGTGATGTAAAATGATGGAAAAAAAAATGATCTGGCAGTTGATAGCTTGGTTCTTGGGATTCTCAGAAAATAACACAATGGCAGCCTTTCTTGTCTTTTTCTTTCCGTGTTGGCTCTGGTGAAGGAGGGCACTCTTGTTCCTGAAATTTCCTGGAAATAGGAATTTCAAATTAAATTCATAGAATAATTTTCAGGTAAATAAACACAACTACTGTATTCAACACTTTCTTTTTATACTTTCATAGGGAATGCACTTCCTTTTTACATTCAAATTACTGACAAAATAAATGATAGTTGTTGAGTTCGCTTTTGGGGGTTTTTTTTAAGAAACAATTTTTTTACAGAAGGCCAGTGTCAGATATAGTTTATCACATTTACTGACTGGGTGATCAATAAAATCTGAAAGATAAAGACAGCAAAATTCTCTTTCAAATATATATTAAGTAAATGTAAGCATTTTCCTAATGCATCTGAGCATTTTATAATGGAGATCACCAGCTAAAGCTTAGAGGTAACAGCAGGCAGAATCTCCCCAGCAATTTCCCACTGCACTTCAACATCTTTGCTGCAGCTATCCATGAATATTGACATGAATTATCTGGTCTCAATTACCATACCTTATAACTCTGACAAGTTCATGAAAAGCTTGGTCTACATTCAATCTGATTTTTGCTGAGGCTTCCATGTACATTACTTTAAGTTGCCGTGCCAGCTGCTGGCCTTCCTCTTGTGTCACCTGTAACAGACAACAGTCATGAAGCTCAAGGGTTCTGCAGGCAGGTTTGCAGCAGTACACACTACATGTAAATGTTAAGGATTCAGCTCCCTCAAACAATAATGGTTATTTGGGCACAGCACATTTTTCACCCTGTCCACATTATACAGCTGGGAAACAGGCTTTTTTTAAAGGAGGTTTCTGCAATAAACAAAGACTGACTTTACAAGAAATTCCCTTCACTCCAGGTGCCTTCAGTTCTGCATAAGGCCAAGTTTTCCCTTACAGGCAGACAACAGTCCCTTGCTCCTCCTCAAAGAAAGCACTTCAGTCAGCATCTGCTGGGTTACTAACAGAACTCTGAATATTATTACTAAATTCATCTTTGCAATGTCCCAGCTAAATCTAGAGAAACAAAAAAAATCAGACTACTATTAAAAGAACAACTGCTGTTTAGCTTCTAAGTCTTTATAAAAAGTCATTAAAAAAAGATCTATTAATGACACAGCAAAATATTAACAAAGCCAGCTTTAAACATAGATTTACCAGAGTTCTAAAAAACCATTAGGCCTTCAGGTAATTCAGAAATGTTAAAGAAACCCTGGCTACATAATGACTCCTTGAGACAACAATGGAAAAGGAGATGAACAGGAAACAATGAGCATCATGAAAAGTTGGTACAAAATTTAAAGCGATGAGGCAGAAGACAGGAAGCCAGTGGACCATTCTAGGAAGGAGGAATGTGTCAGGCACAAGGCAAAACCAAAGGAGAGCACAGAGTATTTTTGGATGAGGTGGAAAGCAGTGAGGTCAGAGAACAGAGGCCACTCTGACTGGTGCAAGGCATGCAAGGCTCCAACAGGAAGGTCACCCACAGGGCCAGGGAGGAAAGGGCAGCTTTCAGTGATAAAAGGAAGTACAACAGATCTTGCCAAGACAATGCCTAATGGAAGAAATGTCAAAGATTACACTGCTTTCACAGAAAAACATTAAACCAGCATGTAGAGGACTGATATAAGAACAAAAATAAGGAGGATTTATTTTTAAATTAGTTTTGAAAAGCAACTCAGAATATTCATTAGATTAAGAAGCTGCACAGAAATGGAAATAGATGGGAATAGAAGAATAGTGTGGCAGCCTTCACCACAGTG
The DNA here is from genome assembly GCA_013398615.1 of Brachypodius melanocephalos. NCBI lineage: Eukaryota > Metazoa > Chordata > Aves > Passeriformes > Pycnonotidae > Brachypodius > Brachypodius melanocephalos. The sequence continues at coordinate 1,509,616 of VZSR01000499.1, forward strand.
CGTGGTCTAGAAATACTTCTCAACTTGCAAAATAGTTTCTTAAAAGCTACACAGTGGTTTAAGAGCCTTCACGCGCAGCATCTCCAAATGTTTGAGTCCTCTGTCCTTAGCATCCCACTGGTACTATATCCATATACTTCCTGCTGAAATCAGGGCTGCTCTCACTAAACCCTCCTGAAGCTCTATAAAATGCTCTCAGCACCCTGTGCCATTATCTGGAGTAATTCAGGATGCATCTGCTGATCTCAAACACTCACAGCAGCTCTGCATTCATTTCAGTGTTATCATCACCAGCTGAAGCAAAAAAAACCCTCTCTGAACCAACTCAACCCCCAGATCAACTACTGGAGCTGCCTTTTTAACTGCAGGGCACATAAGGAGAACTGGAAGCCTTCAATCCTCTACTGCTGTTTGAAAACTGAGTAATAATGAAGACTCTTGCTCCCCTAGATAGAACAATTCCACTTCAACCCTCCACTCCGACCTCAGATATTGAAATATTCCAATTGCAAAGCTTATGAAGGCTGCACTTGGACAAATATTTGTAGCTGTTTTCTGGCACATGAATGACTGTAGAATCTCTTAAAGTTTGCACTAGACCTTCCAGAACCTTCTGTACATCTCTACCTCAGACTAATAAGTTATATCTATAACAGTTCTAGCAAAACTAACTCCTTTTATTTTTCTTCATCCCTGCATAGTTTATTGCAGCCCCAGAAAGTGAGAGGCTGAAGTTAAAAATATGTAACTGACAAGAAATGTGTAATTCTGAGGAGAAATTGAACTCAATCTTTAAACATATGTTTAAAGAATTGCTTCACTAATGTACCTAAAGCACATTACAATATCCTGCATCTGAAACATTATGAATACACTAAAGTTCTTGTTGTATTTACTAGAATACCTGTAACTGTTAAATTAAAAAAAATTTCTTTTTTGTCAGTCTTACGAGTATATTGTCAAGTTACTTGTGGTCAATTTTAGTGATCTCAAAGTCACTTTAAAAAATATTTGGTTTGGAAACACTATGGAAACATGTGCAGTGCCCCAGATGTAAATTAGAGGCCAGAACACACCAGTTCCATCTTCAAAGCTGAGGGAAATGTAAGTACAAACATAGGAATACTTGTAAATAAAACCATGAATTTTCATCTTTTTGTTGTCCCTTCTTGAGTACGACAACCCTGTTACGTGACGGGTTTTCCACGAAGTGTGATGGGACAGCTTATTTAACATCACCACCAAAATAAAAACTAAATCTTTTTTCTTCAAAGAAGACTGGATGTTATTTGACAGAGCTAAAAAGAACCACAGTTTGATGGTACTGACTGTGTGTCCATCTGTGTGCGTTGGTTCTGCAGTTTTCGTGAGTTTAAGGCTGAATACGAATGAGAACCACTCAGAATGCTCATCCTTTTTGTTATAGAATATTTTACTGTTTGTTTCTGGATATCACTCATTCAGTGTTCAGAGAGTTAGTAGAAGTTTCTCAAATGAAAACTCATTACAGAAGATGTGAGCCAGTCAAACATGGAAAAGCTTATTACCCACCTCCCTAAGTTAACATTCTTCTGAAACAGTTTCCATTTGAGCATCGGCACAATAACCTCGTGAACATGCCCTTCTCTCTTCACTATTCTGTCTGGTATCTGTCAGAAATACATTAATTTCTGAAGTTTCCATGCTTTCCTCCACCTAAAGCAACTCTACAAGGCTGCTTAACCTAACACTGTACTTGTATTTTGCCTGAACACTTACACAAAACTAAGAGACACATCATACAGGTAACAATTAAATGTTTCCTCAAGTTTGAGAGGAATCCATTTCTACTACTCAGTGGTCACCCTACAGTGCTTCCAGCACAAAAATGTGGCTCATTTCTGCCAAGAGTTCCATTACTCCTGAGGAGTGCATCCCAATTTTCCTGCAGGGGTGGGTCACCATCCCCTAATTCCAGTTTGTCCACACTCTCCTATCAAAGGCTGCTTTGGCACATGCAAACTGTGGTTGTAAGCAGTGACACATATTCAGACACCACATCAGACACTCAACTGCTCATTCTCTATAGAGCCCAAAATCACACAAGCCATGGGAGAACCAGAAGGGGCAATATCTCTGTGGGCACAGAGGTGTCCCTGGACATAGTCCCAACATCTACCACTGCAAGAAGGTAACACTTTCAAACAACAGAATGATAGTTAAGTCACATGGACTTGTCTTTAAAACCTTGCTTTAAAGGTATCTGGCAGCAGAGATGATCTCAGCACTAGGTCATAGATGATAGTTCAGTCATGATGCAAAAGAAAGAACGAGCATTTAATGAAACCCAAGCACTTTCCTGTTGCAACTTGGATTTTCCTTGAAACCCTGCCATCTGGGGAATGATCAGACTTGACCCAGTGCAAGCTAGCAGTTATCTACAGAAAGTCATACATATCCTGCACTGACAAGTCTACTCTTCCATCACTACTGGTTATTATTAAAACATCTGCTGCCCTACTGAATTATCTTACAGTAGAAACATCCAGTGTTGATGGAATTAACCCATTTAACAGAAAGACTGCTACACAGCATTTACTTTAGGAAAGAGCAGTGAGAGATGGTGCTTCAATTCTGGTTTCAGAGTTAGCAGGTTGTGACTGAGGAATTTGGAAACACTGGTAGCTTCATTCCTTATCATACATTCTAAAGATTAATGCTTGCTTGTCCTCTAAAGACTCATTTTTATTTGTCAATGTAACCTGTGGATATTGAGAGACAAAAATCACAAGAAAGCTGCTTAACTCTATTTATCTATACAGTTATTACCATGACAAATTGCTATTTCAAACTTACTTTTTCATGTCCCTCCCAAAACCACTTGTGAGTTGGTCTCTGGTATATAAGAGCCCCACTAATTTACACCACACCTTTGGTGAGCCCCAGCAATTCATCAAGACCACACCATTGTTTGTGCACTTCTGCTGTACAACCCAGTTCATGTATTTCCTGAGAAACAGTTGTCACCACACGAGGATGATTAGCTATGCATCATTAGCCTCCAGATTTATGGTGTCACAACGATAGTACTCTGTACTCTGTTCAACCTCTACACACATTTACTTGGATAGAGGTGTGGCCAGACCCTTGAGACACCCAGAGTTCTTCCACATTTTAACTCTTTTGGGTTCTGGGAAGATTTGTTGAGTATCATTTGCTGATCCAAACACACACGAAATTACTTTCTTTAGTTTAGTTTAAGTCTTTCAGATATTGCATGTGTTTCACTGGTCTGCCTCCTGCCTTTTGAAAAAAGCAGGCATATACCCACTACAAGCATTTTTGCTCTAAAAACTGATACCCAGCTTCCTGACTTTCTAAAAATGTTACATTAATTCTGAAGAAAAATTTTCAGCTGGGATTAAACAACTTAAGAGAGACAGAACCGGATAAGTATAAGATACGTGTGACACTAGCATGGCCTAGCAGGTTTTTGGTGGTGCCCAATGAAGCCTGACACATCAGCAGGCAAAGTGTAAAAATGCAGAGGATTTGCCCTTCTCATGCTTCTGCCCACAGCTACAGCCTCGGGATAGCCCACACTTCCCACTCACCCAGCACTCCCAGCCAAGGGGAGGGAGCACTCTGTCCTTTGACCCCACACCTCCCATGGCAGCTGCCTGTGCAAGAAACCTGCAGCCAGAGCAGGATGACCTTGCTTATCAGGCTCAAGTTTTTCCTCACTTTTGGACTAGCTGGTTTAGCTGGTGGCAGGACTAGCTGACAAGTTTTCAGCTAGATGAACAAACTGGTCCCTCTCAGTGACTGGATGCTGTCCTGAGAGCTCACATGGTGGAGCAGAAACAACCCCCCTGTTTAACACCCAGCTGATAACATCTCACTGCTTGCTGCTGCCAAAAGGCGAGGTCTCATTTGCTTCCCCCCACCCCAGCTCCTCCCTGCTCTGCTCCAAGCCACAGTCCCACCCCTTCCCATTCTTCCAGCCCTGGCACTCAAATCTTCCTGCAAGCTGATTTAGCTCACACAGGTCCCAGGAAGCCATTCCTGCTCCTCCCCATCCAGAGAGATGATTCAACTCCAGAAATCCTTCAAGTGAGATCTGGGAAAGAGTGGGAATGTGAAGTCAAGAGGGAGGGGAGCCTCTCCCTTGTGGGGACCAATTATGTCAGCTCAGCATCCCTAAACCATTCCTTCACACTGACTGTAGGCCAAGTGAAACACATGATGGGGAAGAGTTAAGAACCTGTAGTAGCTATTTAAGCAAAGCCAGAAGAGTTTTCTCCTCTAACATCTGCCTAAGCCTGAGTTTATGATGGGAGTGACAAGTCCACCAACTGGTATATAAATGGTGAGAGCACCAGAAAGTTATGCCCACCAGCATCTGAGCAATTAAGGCAATTAATGTAGCCATAAAAAGCAAAAGGAAATTTTGGAGATATAAATTGATATAAGCAGCAAAATTGCAAAGTTAGGCAGTTTAGAAAAAGCTGCTTTGAGCTTGAATGTGTTCCAGCCCATCTCCACCTGAAAAAGCAGCTTGGAACAGGACAGAGAGACCAGCAGAACAGCTGACAGGCAACTCTCTGCCTCTAAGGGAGAAACAGAGGCGATGCAATAACACTAGGAGGGTGGAGGAGAGAGAAACAAAGTTCATAGCTGTTTCTAGAAATGGATGTACAGGATTACCAGCTACAATTGCAGGTATCCTGAGAGCTCGGGCTGACAGCAATGATGTTATTTCCCTCCCACAGCATCTGGGTGTTTGTCCATCAGCAATTACAATTAGCTTAACAGTTCAGTTTCACCCCCATAATTGCCATGCCAACATTTGGGCAGGAGATAAATACCTGGACCTGCAAGGTTAAATCCAGGAATTTTGATGGGGGCATGACGGTAACTGAAGAATGAGAGTTTTGCTTCTGTCTCAGGGACAGGCTGTTCTGTGAATGTGTGAGTACTCAAAGTTACTTCAGAGGAATTTATGAGCTACTTCTGTGAAAACTTTCAAGGCAGCATCTTCCAGCACAGCTTTTAATTTTGTCATGATCTTTCTACACAGCTTCAGGATGAAGAGGCTGTGACAGTCAAGGGACCATATATAACAGGAACTCTTTTTGTACTGTAACTAATTCAACATTGCACAAACTAGCTCACTGAGCTCTTTAAGCTATGCTTTTTCTTGTCAAACTCTTAAAACAATTACAGCAATTTTAGTAATATTTACTTTATTCTCAGAAAATCATGTGTTTGCCACCAGTTTTAGATGTCATCTTACTGTCTCCAGAGACAATTTTAAGCTTCTCGAATTAGTTGCTGAAGAAAATACAAGTTTGACATCTATTCCTTTCCTGCTGCTATAGTAAGATTATTTTCAAAATTAGTTTGATTCATTAGAAATCAACAGCAACTAAAAAAATCACATTTGAAAGCCCTTTTAATCATTCTAAATGAAATATTTTATGTTGTTTTGTGACTAGAGGTGAGGCTGAAAACTACTGGTTTCAAAACTTCAAGGTACATAAATGTAACAGATATCGTGCTGTACTTCCAACCTCTAAAGCTTTAAGTCACTTATGCAGAAGATGAGTGGCCAAAGAGAAAACAGTGAATAGCTATTAATTTGTACATAACAGCAGTGAAAAGTAAAAGCAAGAGCACTGAAGACTAAGGATCGTTGGAGTTAGTGTTGGAATGCACTCTGCTGGCACAGTGCAGTGGTGAGTAACAGAACTGAGGAATTAGACACGTTCATGCCTGAGTAATCAAGTCATGACAGAAAGCTCTCAGCTCCGTGAATAGACTTGGTCTCAACATAACCCCACTGAGTCAGGCCGGAGATGTGCTGGCTATGGAATGCCGTTGTGCTCTTAAGGTTCATCAAGTACAAAAACTGAGTGGAGTTTCTTGCATTGGAATTAGTTTGTATGATGGGACTTTTTCATTTGTTTTTTCCCATTCCGTGAAGAAGTTTAGTTTTGGGGGGAAAACATAATTTTCTGGAAGAAAGTGAGCAGTAACTAATAGCAAATGAATTACCTGTCTTTGGTGGTCCAGATCTGCTTTATTACCAACGAGAATCATTGGAAACTCATCGCGATCTTTCACTCTAAGAATCTGTCGCTGAAACTTATAGATTTCTTCAAAGCTGTGAAAGAACACAAGTAGAGCATCAGTGCACTAATTCACAGATTCTCAGGTTCTGAAAAAGTTCAGAAATGATGAATCACCTATTGGGACTTGCCCTGCCATGACACACAAGGACAGACAGCTGCAGGCACTCCAGAGTCACAGCATGAGCAGTTAGAGAACCATCCAACACTCAAACTAAAAAAATCCCCCAGTGAGCAGTGTCCTCTGCACTGGTCTGAGGTGGGGCTGCAGGGTGAACAAAACACTGACTGTGTCTCAGTCCATATGGACCCGGGCTCAATGTGTTGCAGAGAATCAAGTAACCACAGTCCATTCTACAAATACTGACTCTGGAGTTCTACTCCATCTAGAATACTCAAACTACAGCATAGAAAACCTGGCGTTCAGTATTTCAGCTAGCAACCTTCAGAGCTACTTCTAAAAACTTTGGGGGAAGCTATCAAAGCTGTAAAGTTTTGTTTCATCAAGGACAAAAATGGCAGGGCTGAATGATCAGAAAGCTTTCCAGTTACCAACTAAGTTATACCAAGTACGCATGCTGTTTGAACATAAGGAATATTCCAGCAGTGTTCAAGGAAAGGTGAGCAGAGCAGAAAACTTTTTCCAGGACAGAACACTAGAGAAGCTAATTCTGGTCTAAGCAAGGATTTTGGGAGAATGAATAAATAAATCACTGCTTTCAAGTAAACACTGTTAAAGCTATGTCACCACATAAGGACCTTCAGCACAGACATTTGCAGACAATCACATACCCTTTGTAGCCTTCCAGACATAGTCTGAAGGCATTTACACCTAATTGGCCAGCTAAAGTTCAAAAGCAAGATGATCATCAGTATAAAGGTCACATTAAAAAGAATTAGGTAGCCAGACACCTCAGGCAAAGGTGAACTAGAAGGGATGTATGTCACTAAGCATAGTTCTCCATGGGCTTCTAAGATGTTTCATCTCCATTCTGCAGCCTTTCAGTCAATGCATAGGAGCAAACAGAGGGACCTCTGCCTGCAAAAGAGCGCAGATACATACCCTAAACCCACTCAGAAACCCAGAGCCAGCTACTTGATGCTGCATATGGCAAAGGGATGCTCCTAAGACCTGACTGAATACTAACCACTCTCAGGAAAATGGTATTCTGGACTGTAATAAAGTTCTTGAATAGAGCTGTCATGTATTTGTCTATGCTTTAAAGTAATCTATTGAAACAAACACTTTCACAAAGTGATTGGTTCAAAACTGGTCTTTTTCAGTGCTGAAAGAGCATCACACCTTGAACCTAAGAGTAAACACAATGTTTTGTTTGAGGTTATTTCAGTTAAGGATAAGGTGCAATTTAGGAATAATTAAAACTTGTTTGTTTTAATAACTTGACCTCAGGCATACCTTCCTCTATCTGTGACTGAGAAAACAAGCAGAAAACCTTCTCCTGTCCTCATGTACTGCTCACGCATGGCTCCAAATTCTTCTTGTCCTGCTGTATCCAGAACTGAACATAAGCAAAAATATGGATTAGTACATTTCATGTTCTGATAGACCAAAAAAAAAATTATTCCTAATACAATATTGTGAGAGCCTCTCCTGTGCACCATAGCCAAGCAGAAACCATTTTTTGCAGATACTACCGGATATTTTTCTAATATTCCCAACAAGTTCTTGCACTGACTGAACAATTCAAGACCTACCAAACAAAATGAACAACAAAACACTTAAGGACTTCTAATTCCTGACCATCTGAAACAGATGGAAAATGCTCAGAGATACGCGGGGATGAGCGTTGTCGGTTTATTCTTAAAGAAATCACCAACACGCAAGAACTGAAATTTTTAAAGCACAGCATTTAAATTGTACTTGGGAGAGGCAGCACACAGATGTGTTTCTCATGCCACCATGTCACTCAGGTAACTCCTGGGAATAATACAAATTTTTATTCCAGGTTTTGTGGGCGGGCTACTTACTGTCCAAGCGCGCGGCTCTCTCGTCTATCACACATTGCTTGGTATAGGAGTCCTCAATGGTTGGGTCATAATCCGTAACAAAGTAGGACTGCAGAGAAGAAAACAAGTTTGTGTCTCAGACAAGCACACACAGGACACTCCCTGAGGGAGATGATAAAATGGACACTTGACAGCATAAGGAAGGTGAGCGTGTTTATCCATGTACAACCGTTTGACACTGCATCCAAAGATAACCAGTAAAACCAGTGATATTCCTAGTAAATGCTCATAAATTGTAGAGATTACTAACAGAGTCACTGAGTTAACTGGATTCCCACATCCTCTCTAACGTTCTCTAGATATTACTGCTAACTCCTAGGATTTCTCAGAAATCCCTAGAAACTTTCAGTTTCTAGAAGCTTCTAAAGTATCTTGTAATTTTTCTGAACTTCTGGTAGGGTTTAGAAGTTCTTGGAAATTCTCAAGTTTACAGGACTTCCTCTCCTGTTCCCAGAGCCAGCAATATCTAGGAAGCACCAGGACTTTCTCAGCTGTTTCTAGAATTCCCTGGCAGTTTTAGAACAATTTCTAGCAACAGCTCCACTCAACACAAGTGGCACTTAGTTTGTCAGCTGAATGAAGTTTGTTGGAACATCCTCATTCCCAGGATTTCTCTCCTGGTTTTAATGACTTGAAGCACTCACACCCTCCAGAAGGACAAGCCCTGAAAGCAGAATAAGCCATGAAATGCCTGTGCCACCCATGGCCTAAGCACAAGGCTCCATCAGACACTGCCAGGCTGTTGCTTATCACTCAGACTGTGAAGCAAAGCACGTTCTGGTACATTTCTGTAGAGACGGGGTGATCTGGTATTGAATACTGGATTAACAACACCATCAGAAGACAAGTTTAGAATTCAAAGGATGTAGTTTTAGCTTGCATGCAGTCATAGTAAAGATAACTTCACCTAAAACTAAAGCAATCACACTGGCCTAACAAATCAGAATCCTGATCAAACTCCTTCCCATCTGTGCTCCCAGCAGGACTCAGTGCACAATTTGTGCAGAACTGCAGGAGTACCACCAGTGTACATTATTCAGTTCTGTAAACCAGTAAGGAATTAGGAATGTTTTGAAACTACATATTGGCTCCTAGGAAGAAGAAGAAAAAAAAAAAGAAAAAAAAAAAAAAAAAAAAAAAAAAAAAAAAAAAAAAAAAAAAAAAAAAAAAAAAAAAAAAAAAAAAAACACCAAAAAACCACCAAAAAACCAAAATAAAAACAAAAACAAACAAACAAACAAACAAACAAACAAAAACACAAAAAAAAAAAGACCAGAAAGAAAGAAGGGAGCTTTGCTGAAGCACCTTTCCCATCACACAAACTTAAAGATACCAAGACAACACTGTTCCTCTAAACTTACTGAAATCAAGTTAACAGATGTCATGGTTGGGAAAACAAAACAAAAAAAAGGGGGTGGGGTGGAAAAGGAAGAACTGAAATCACAGCACTAGCCCACTAACCTTGTCCAGACACACCACTGTCAGTGCAGAACAGCATTAACTCTGATCTTTGCAGATAATTTATGTGGCTGTATTTGCCCTTGTCCAGTTCAGGTTAGGAGGTGCTCATGAGGGCAGCCTGCAGGACGTTGTCCTGACTGCTCCCAACTGACCCCACCACTCGGACATGTCCACGCCCATGCCAGGCTCCTGGTTTAGCAGAATGGACAGGGGTGCCCCAGCTCATGGTCTGAGCTGCAGCTGCCTTCCTGGGAGAAACACATCACCAGTTGTAGCACACTGGACCAGCTGTGGATGCTATATATAACCCCTGCTCATATACCACAACCATCGTGCAGTTGGCTGCAGGAGGAGTTTGTACGGGTTGCTGTTGACCTGTTCATTTAGATCTGGCACTACGCTAAAAAACTGCTGGCCCCCAGAGCAGAGACCCTGAGCAGCTCCTTTGCATTTTAAGTAGACATCAGTGTCCTCTCAGGATACACCTACACAGCAGTCTCAGCCGCTCTGCACCCAGGCTAAACAGTCTCCCTGCTTCAATCCCACCCACAATCCCACGCACCAATCAAAGCAACACAAAACAACCCAAACAAACCCTCTACCAGTAAAAAAATTCTGGTAAACCAACAGGCATGGGATCCTAAACGCACACACAGCCAAAGTGCCTATCTATAGGCAGCAGAACACTCACCTCAGAACAAGAAGCTCTTTCAACTACAAGTCACCTCTTTATCTTGCTTCCCTTTAAGATTTGAAGAAGAAAAAAAATCAGCCTTCAAAACTGTGCTCATCTTTTCTTTTGCCTGTATCCATGACTCAAAATTTGCTATCCAGGAGCTTAAAAAGAGACTTTGATGAATGAACTTACACAAACTCTAAATAAGGTCTCTATTCTTCTGTGGCCTTTAACAAACCTTGAAAGATGGATGAGAAACTTATGTGAACATATAGATGTATAAATAAAATAATTTACAGAATCTGACTTTAAAGAGATGATCACAAGGAAGGGAATTTAAGTCCTATGTTTCATTAAGGAAACAGAAAGTGATATTTATAAAAAAGCAATAGGTCACTAAACCACGGAAGACAAAGCCTGCACTCTGAATTTACACCCTACCCCTCTCCAGCTTCAGCTTTCATTCCTCCATCCTGCAGAATTCAAAGTTACTGTCTGAACATTTATATCTGCAAAATGGTAAAGGATAGCAGCTTTTAAATAAAAGGGATAATTTGGAATCAATTTATTTTACTCCCATGAATCACTGTTAGTAGAACACCTAAAGCAGCAAGTTTATATGCAGCAAGGGCAGTATTTTTCACAAAGGGTGTTCAGAAAAACAAAGTCATAATGATCTCAGACAGATTCTTCTTATTTTCCTCATTATCTGTCCAAGGGCCAACAACTACAGCATGTTCTGTAATCTGCAGGGCATTTCTCTGAGTCTCTCCATCCCTTTTTTTTTTCCAATTAATAAAACCTCCAACTATACACAAAGCAAGAGTGCAAGACTAGGTACAGAGATATGGAACATGGTTCCTCCCTCTAAAAGAGGAACAAGATTAAGTTGCCCTGACCCAGCATCAACCACATGTTGAATTCAGAACGAGCAGATGTCACAGCTCCTGCAAGTAACAATTGCTCTTACAAGTGTTTTCTTCCCTCCCATGGAGCTGCACTGCCAGATCTGCTGTCACAGCCAATACAGGAGAGGTTTGCAAGGCAATTAGGGCTGTGGTTTACCTCCAGGCACTGGACAAGGCTTATGTGCCTGAAACAGCTTCTGGTTTTGAAGGAGTTTTCCCAAATTGCACTGGGACTACGTGCTGCAGGAAACACAACAACCACAGCTTGCAGGCCTTATTCAGTCTGGGCTGATTTACAAAAATTAGATGTAGCAGACATAGTATGTATCAATTTGAGCAGAAATGGACCTTCCTGCTGCTGTTCAGGCAGTGTTTAAAGAATTAAGGCATGGCAGAGCATATCCTGAAACCTTCCATGAGCCCATCCCTTCGCTCCTGAATGCTGTCTGGGGGAGGTGCCTGAGCCCCCAGCAAGCCCAAGACCCTGCACCAGCACAAATAACTTTCTACAGGTCAAGGAGTTTGTGGCAGAACTGCTTAAAAGCCTAAGAGGAGCACAATTCCAGCAGACAAACCACTGACAACCTACTGGTTTCAAACAGATGCCAAGTCTAGACAAATTAGAGGAGCAAGCACATCCCAGAGTGTTGGAATACCCAGGCCTGCCTACTGCTGTCTGTTTTATGAAAGCTGTCTGTGCAAGCCCTAACACCTCAGAGCAGCCACCCTGCTAAGCTACAGCAGGAGCCTGGGATGAGAGCTGGCACAGAACACACTGCTCAGCTCTCTAAGGCAGCCTGATAGAGCAGCTCAAGTTGTTAGATCCACTTTTCTAGGAGCAGTTGAGTTTCTGTGACAAATCCAGAGAGCCTCAACTCATTCAGCTGGCTGCACTGCAGTTGGCCACTGCATGCAGGAAATAATTAGAAGCAGTTAAACTTCTAAGGAGATAGTAACTTGAACACGCTCTCCTGTTACACCACTCCCTTAATCACCAGCAAAATCAAAGCTCTTTCCACCCGTCCCCTGGAAGGGAAATGAGAAGTTGAGCCCAGTAGCCTCATCAACCATTCAACTTACCCAAAATATTATGCAACAGGTTTTCTAGGCTTTCTCTTTCTAAGACTGCTGAGGCAATCAAGTCCAGAGATGGGAAAACCCGCTGCCAAGGACTTTTGCAAAGGGGGAAAAAACCAAAAGAACACAAAAATCCCCATCCCCATACTACGCACATTGCTTAGAGCTGGGCAACCCACCACTAAAATTCCTTCTTACATACACACTTGTCTTCTTAAAAAGCATTTCAAATGATCTCCTGACCTTCACAGGACTTTCTACTTGCAGTGCATGGAAACAATGACACTATACAGAATACTACTATAGCAGTCTTTATTTTAGGCAACAGCAATCCCTAAATCATTTGTTTTAATCACTCAAGTCTCTTGGTAAGGAGAAGATATGAAAACCTGCTCTTAAGTTTATCATCTTCCTCCATCTATAGGTTGCCTTTAATGCACATAGAGAAATTCCTTCCTTACAAGCTTGAGTCCCTCTCATAAATTAATAAAAATGACTAAGTAAAGACATCTTTGATGGAAAACCCCAGTGTCAATTCACGTCTCTTATGCAGCTTTTCATTTAGCCTCCATAAAGTAATCAGCAGTCCACAAACTGAAAAGCCAGGAGATAACTTTCTTTTGCACTTCTGTGTTTTAGGGTGGGAGAGGAGTAGGATGTTGTTGACAGGAAGCTGCTCTAAGCTGCAGTCCAGAGGCCAGCTGCACAACATTCTTCCCTTTCTCTTTACACCAAGGCCATGCAATGAAAGGCAGCCCAGCACAGTGAGAGCACACCACTACGAGTAAGTTAAAGGAGAGGTACATGCCAAAATATATATTCATCCTTGCTGTCTCTATAATCTCCATCTGTATTTACTAAACATATACATAATGTTTCCAAGAGCCACTGGTTCCTTATTTAAATTTTTTCCACATGTTTTAAGTTTTTGGTTCAAACCCAGTAAAGGCAAGGAAATAGAAGGGTTTCCACCCTCCAGCTACAGTTACAGACCAGCTCTGGATTTAAATAAGCATCTGCAATTTGAGCATTGCAAACAGCCCAAAAATCCTCCCTAGCTATAATTTTTATGCTAGAACTTAAAACAAACACGTGTAGCATCCACCAACACCAAAGCTTCAACTTCAGACTTGAATACATTTCCAAATACCTGAAATAAGTGATCCCAAGACATTCCTGTGCTGTGCTCCTTGACAAAGTATTCCTCCTGGCAGTCTCTCCTTTGCCTGCCTTTTACACTATCATCTCTTCTCTAGGTTTTGCCTCATTTCCCCTGCACTTTACCAAGAACATGCCTGCTCTTGACCCTCTCAACCAATCTGAAGCCCACTTCAGCCCCTGCACTGCCAGGTCTTCACTATGGGCATACAACAAACACAGTATCAGCTACAGCCCTATCACACACCACACTGATCACATCAGAAATATTTAACCCAGAAAAAGACAGAAACCTAGGTTCTCTTCATTTAAATGAGTATTTCTAGCATTTGTTCCAAGCCTCAGACAAAGTCAGTGCCATAGGTTAAGACCAGAGCTCCAGTGCCATGGCCAGTTACTACAGCCTTAAGTGGACAGCTTTCTGTTTGAGGTACTTGGCTACACCATAAAAGCCTTCCCAGACCATGAATTAAGATCTAAATGAGTGACTGCATAACTCCATTTGCAACTTCCATTGTTTTCCCACCCATGAAATCTTACAGCCTCTGCCTTCAACTCTTCTACCTACCAGTGGCAGAGCAGCCAAGCCTGTGCTAAAGTGACCCCAATGACACATTGTGCCGTGCCACAGGTTGCCAAGGAGGTCAGAGACCATTTCTTGGAGCTCTAATCTATGTTCCTGTCTCTGGAGGAGCAAGCAGACAGGTTCTATGTCATCACAGGCAAGTTCCTAGAGGATGGGTGACAATAACCTGTCACCTTGCTCAAGCACTCTGCTGCCCTGGTCCAGAGACAACCTGCCCAGCAGAAGGGGTAATCAGGCAAAACAGCAGCTCAGGGCCTCAGCATCTCAAGGGATTAAAAGAACCTCCTTTCACACCACAAAGGAGAAGTCATTTCTTTAGAGTACATGAGTTGGCTGGCTAGAAAACAAGGAAAACATGCCATAAAAAAAACCCTGACTTCTGGAAGCAAACATAAACCCAGACAGCATTCCAGAATAAAGGAACAGACAGAGCAAAACACATGAATTTAGCATTTTGCGGAGCCCCAAGTACTTGGGTCACAGAAACACCCAAACAAACTAGAAGCACACTACCAATCAAAGAGTCTCTGACAAGCTTGTTCCAATAGCAAACACACACCTCCCCAAGAGCAGATGGTTCACTGGGACACCGTATTTCCAGACAGGTTTAACTGCTTGGTGCTGGAAAAGCAGGAGGTGGATGGTGCTGGGGTTGACGACAGGAAATGCCACCTCTGCAAAGGTTTTGTGCAGTGCCCAAACTGGTACCAGAAAAGGACTGTAGGAGGTACCCATAGCAACCCAGACCCATTTCAAACACAGATGTTCAGGACTGCATTCAGCACACTTTGCTGGCATAAAATCACATTTTACAGAATGAGGGTAAATATTTTGGTGTTGAATGTTGGGAGAATAGGAGACCAAAGGTCTAGAATTATCCTGATAAAGACCAGACTAAAGAAACAATGATTTGAACACTGCCTCATGCTACAGAAGGCTAAGTGTGTCATCATCCAATCATCCCATATTCCTACAAATCTTTAAGAGGTTCTTTCTTTTAATTATACAAACAATAAGAGCACCCACTTCTTTCTTCCAAGAAATATAAATTAAAAGTCAGTGCTTGCAAGTCTTGCAAGTAATCAATGATGCTTCCCTCAATCTGCAGTACTTCCCACTGCCCTAATGTGTGCTGTCAGCATGGTTATGACTGTCCAGGGAAACAAATGTCATTTGTAACCTCAATTACTGCAATTACCCACTGATGTGAAACATTTTATTTCATGAACAGAGAAAACTGAGGCACAAAGAGGGAAGAAGGTTAACCTGAAGGAAGTTATAGTGAAAGAAAGATGAGATGAGACATGTACAAGCTAAGCCCTTTGGAAATGCATACGCAAATAGAAAATTTTTATTTGTTCCTGAAAAAAATAGCAACACACATATATGTAATACCAAACTTTACAATTAAGTACACGCTTACTCAAACATTAATGGTTCTACTAAAGAAAATCATAATGGAAAATGCACAGTTGTTGAATAAGCCACGGCAGCCTTAGAGTACATCCATTAGATTACTCCCCTGCCAACATACTAAATAAGACAGAAGAGACAGTAGGATACAGAAATAAACACCTGACTTGTTAAAGTAGAGATAAGTCTTCTCTGTAAATTTTTTATGCAATGCAAGGATTGTCAAAAGCTGTGCTCAGCCTGGAAACAGTAGAAGTGTGAGTCCTATTACACAGGCACGTACTCTACTGTGCCTCTCCCTCTATGGACACTGATCACTGAGTGAGCACATCAAAAAAAGAAAACTCCTAAGGAAACTGTGTTCAGTGCATGGGCATATTTAATGCATATAGCTAAATGTAACATGGCTCTCTTCTATATGGGTTTTGTTCTGCACACTACTCAAAACACCTAATAACAAAACTAATTTTGCATCCCTCACAGGTGTGAGGCAAGATGAGCTAGGATGGGGAGGCAAGGGAGAAACTGTATGGAGGATAAAGTGTCTTCGATTTGAATGTTAACACAAATCTGTCTGTGCACCTTTAATTTCTGCATTTCCTAAATGAAATTTTGTATCCATAAACACACTCATTTCCAATGGTATTTCTCCAGATAGCTGTATGCTATGAAATTTCAGATTTCATCCCCAGTTAAGCAGGACTGACTTGTGTGACAGATTCAAAAACAGGGCTGGTTCTGGAGCATCAACTTATTCTGCAGTCACATAGTGGACCAAGACTCAGGAATATGAAAGACTGAAATCAAACTGACTTTTATGCACTGACAGGGAACATCCATCAGCTCTTATGCATTTTAACATGCCTCAAAAACTGTCTGCAAATTTTTGCCCTTCTCCTAACTGCTACTTAAAATCAAGCAGCTTTACCTTCTCCAATCCCACCCTTTTTTTCTCCCTCAAACCTGGCACCTAAGGCATGGCTGGCAAAATAGCTTGGGTTTACAGGTAGTAATCTGAAGAACATAACAGCTAAACAGATAATTACAAGATCCAGCTGGGAAAAAAACCACAAACCCCAAAATAAAAAAAAATCGCCCCCAAAAAACCCCAGATAAAGATTTGCTTGGGGAAAAGAGTGTCTTTGAGACTTTGACTAAAACAGCCTTTCAGTGCATGCTCAAATCATAGAGCTTTCAAGAATAATCATTAAAACTACTTTTCTGAAGAGTTATGTGCCCTTTTGCTAACATACTGCCAAGCTTAAACACACCATCAGATGCCAGTACAGTCTTGACTTGATGCCATTTCCAGTCTAAAGGATGCTACAAGTCTAATTATGGACAGAGTGGATGTTGGCTATGTGAACTTAATATGAATACTGATGAGAGTGGGTTTTCTTTTCATATATATTTTGCAATGCACGTGAATATCTTTTAAAATATTAACTTCCTTATAAGACAGCAGATTGATACTTTTTAAAGACAGGTTTCACCTTTTAAACTCAAACTGAATCTGCACTGTGCTTAGGTCCCCTTTCAGTTCCCAGCTTACAGCTCTCCCCACAGGACAGCAACTTGGTTTAAACAGCTCACCAACCTGTGCACATTTCCCTCCAACTTATAATTCTCAAATGTCTCAAAATCAAACCACACCAAACACCAAGCACACTCACTCAGGGACACTCATTTAGGCAATATGTGCACTAACTTTTGGCCTCTTGAGTAGTTCCTAGTGGTGCAGTTTTCATTGCTCAAGATCAGAGAAGGTGCACTTTCACTGTCTGAGAAGACTTCTTTGTAATGCCTTCAGTTAATGCCTTTTAATGCCAGTAAGCACCTACAGAATTCTTTGAAGGCAGCTCTGCAATTTCTCAAGTTGAAACATGTCTGACTGTAAAGCATATTCTATACTGCAAGCTTAGTTGAGTCTTGATTTAATTTCATTTCATTTTTGCTTCACAGTAAATATGTGCAGGAACTATGAACACAGCAGATACTTCCCCTTCCTCATCTTAACCACTCATAATTCAAGGAATGTTTAAAACATTCACGACACAGTATTTTTTTATCCATAAAGTTTTACCAGGTTTAGAGAGTTTTCAAACTAGCAGCTCACGCAAGCTCTTCATTATGAACTCAAGTTTTTTCTCAAGAAAGCAGTGATATTTTTTTAGAAGTACATATCTGATTTTAGGATTGTGCAAAACCAGATAACAGGGATTACAGCTGTAAGAGAAAAAGTAAGGTTGCTCCAAAAATCCCTTGGTGAAGCAGAAGTCATAAAATACTTTTTCTCATACACGTGAAGTCATTAGAACACCTCAAGATATACAATGTAATGAAAAGATTTTGGTTTATAAACTAAGTAACTGGAGAAGGCTTAGAGTCAATTTAAATTATCTCTTCATTCCTGTAACTGAGAGGCAACTATACCACAGTCAGCAACAGACTTCAGCTTAGTGGCTCCAAGGAGACCCATGTTTGGGGCATTTCCAGTCTATTAACAAAGAAGCCACTTCATAACTCTGATGAACTTGGACTTTTCAGATTGTCTAGCTCAGGTTACAGACATTTGAAGCCAGACAATTACATTAATTAAATTAATTAAAGTAAGAAGCTTTTCTAGCCCAACAAGCCGGTAAAACAAAGCCACACTCCAGCAACTCTAACCTCTACTTCACACTAAGCACCTGAAAATGTTTGATCCCTGGGGCTCCACAGCAAGCCAAGACCAAAACTTTCTGAAGTTAACACCTTTCTTATTGTGACGGGTTCATCAGAAAGAGTCAGGTAGAAAGCTGGAGGAAGGTAAATTCTCCCCATTCTTTCTCTTAAAACATTTGTTTAACATGGAGTTACATCAGGTTGACTACTCCACTAAACTCGGAGTTTTCTAGAATGAGTCAAGCTAGGATTAAATATTTCTAGGCTAGCATTTCACTCTACAATTAAACTACAGCAACGTCCTAGTGAAAAAGGGATGTTTTATCATCCCCACTCCACTATCATTCTCTGCTGCCTTCAGGATGATCAAGAGATCAGAAAGTTCAAATTGCCACATAAAAATTATTAAAACTCCTCATCCAAATAAATACTAGCTATACAAACCACATTTATATGTCAAGGCACCTTAATAAAGTTCACATATTATCACCAAGAGACACCTTTTGACCCAACTTTAATATGTACAGCTATTTTATTAATATACTATTTGCTTAAATAAATAAACGCCAAACAGGTACTGAACCCAAAGAATGAAACCTTCCAGAAGTTTTGATCATACCACTTGTTCTGCTGGGAAGCAAAAATGTTGAAGTTACTCTTTCAGATCCAGTAACACATTTTATTTACACTGCCAGATCACTACAGACACTGATAGCAACACACTAGTTCCTGTCCTGGAGGGTTTATTCTATTACCAGTAAATTCCATGGAATTTTTAGACAGCAGCTTGGACAATATCCAACATAATAACCCTCAGTTTCATTAGCAAAGTCTGGAGTACTTTATTTTTCAAAGATTTGTTGACTGATCATTAAAAGCTAATTATTTAGGAAAATGCTATAAAATAGCACTTCTATCTAATAAGAACTATTGCTTCAAGAAGATAAGCACAGCTCTAATAGGTTTATTTGCCCAAATTACATATTTATTCAACTCCAACCTTTTGGCCTTAGATTAGACTGTCTAGACTAATTTTGCAGACTACAGACAATTACTATTATCTTTAAGTTTGGAAAGTGTCATAATCAGAAGTGCCAGGAATGCTGAAATTACAGCTGTGTAAGTGTTACTTAGCCATCTATTTTCATTAGCAAGGCTAATAATTACTAGCCTTCCCCCCAGATCCTCACCCAACTCAGTAAAACACATAGCAGTTATCCTGGAGCATGACAATTTTAAATGATAATGAAATAATTGGTTGCCTACCCATGAAATAATGGACTCCTTCAAAGTGTGTTAATCATTCAGAAGTGCCAGCATCAGAGGCTGCATGGTGCATATATTATAATGGTAAAATGTGCTGCAAAATTAATTAAAATAAAAACACACTGGGTAACTTTCCTTTAGAAAAGGGCGTCTGGACAGCTTGCAGGTGGCAAGCCGTCAACAAGAAATTCATGCTAAGAACTCCAACAGCAAGAATGTACTAAACACACACTTCTAACACATCAATTTCTAAAGTTTTCCACACACCACAGTGACAGGGCATAAAAGCCACACCAAGCCAGGCTGATTAACCCAAGGTCCATTGGTCCCATGCTGCAGGCCCAGCAGCTCAGCACTCGGGAGTACCCAGGGTTTTTTTGCACATCCATATCAGTCATCAATCACACCGTACTCTAAGA
This sequence comes from Brachypodius melanocephalos, assembly GCA_013398615.1. Lineage (NCBI taxonomy): Eukaryota > Metazoa > Chordata > Aves > Passeriformes > Pycnonotidae > Brachypodius > Brachypodius melanocephalos. Next base: position 1,529,382 of record VZSR01000499.1, read on the forward strand.
TGAAAATGTGCTTTCCTCCACCAGAAACCATTTCTCAGAAGTTTGTGACTAAGCAGCAAAACCTCAGAAAGAAGAATTTGCACTGGTCAATAGGTGTTTTTTCCATGTGATGTGTACTTGCAGATTTGGGTGCTCTGAGCCAGGCCAGCACACAGGCTCCCACAGGGACCAAGCAGCAGAACAAAGCACTTCACACCACTCACTCCCAAGTCAGCAAAAAGCTCCATAACCTTCATGTCCCCCCTGCCAAGTGAAGCTTTGCAAGTGATTCAAATTTCAGCATCTGATTTTTAACCCACACACATCAAGCAGAAGCGCTCATAACGTCAGTTTGGGATTTAGAGCAAAACAACAAAAAGCAAAAGGAGTATTTTTTGTCGTGGCTCTAACCTACGGTGTCAGGTTAACCCCCCTAATTGTGAGAGTGAAAAGGAAGAAAGGAGATCTCTTCCAAGGTAGGGCAGGCTGCGTAAGCCTTTTCACACTAGGGACAGTGCGTTCAGACCTGCCTGGCACACAGGCCTTTGTTTTGTCCGACTGCTCAGGCACAGCATTCAACAGATCCGATTCTGACAGATGGGAAGAAAAGCAACCCAGACTTAGCCATTGTAAACTGAACTGAGCAAAGCAATGTAGTAAGTCACTCCACCTCTGGAGCAAGATAGAGAAATCCTACCCCTTGTAAGCAGAAAGATACCCAACACAGATATTTCAGTGATGCAGGCTGACCTGAGATCATCCTGAGGCGTGATGCCTGTCAGAAAGCACGAGTACATTAAACAGAGGCTGGTCTCACAGATGTGGACACTACTGCTTAAGAAGTAACTGTGCAAATAATTATCACTGTTCTCTAAATTCCAGGTTCCTGGAAGAACAAACGCTTAGAAATCAAATACATAGGGTGCAAGAGCCTGCAGTGTGGACTGGTGTAACCGAAATAAAGTTTCAGCTCAACAAACCACTTTGAAAAAAAGCAACCCAGGGTATTTTCCAACACAGATACCAGGGGAGTACAATGCTTTCCTTTCCAGCCTAATCAGTGCTTGCAGAGAAGTTTAATCTTAATGTCCTTGAAGAATGTCTTCATAGTCCCTCTCACTACCACCAGCAGCAGATTTCAAGATCAAAGGTTATTACTCCTTCCCATCTGACAACAGCATAATTCAGCCTGGTTTTCTCATTAAGTGGCTAAGGCACAGTGCAGTGCATGAGGATTGTTTACAACAGGCTATGTAGCACTTCATTTCTGACTTTTCAGAAGCAAAGCCATGTCTACTGGAACTTCTACAGGCAGACAGCTGAAGTTCTTAGAAGAAGCCCAAGAGGTAAAAGGGAAAGCTTTATCATAAATATAACAACAACAAGGAAACCCAAACCACTAGACTCATGGTTGGGAAGACAGAATTTATGGCTCCACTCCATGTTTTACATCAGCATCCCGCAAGTCAACCCAAACATGCTGTCCTGCAGTATCTCCAGACCCTGCACCTCAGTGGCACAAGGTTACTCAGTGAGATCACTTTTAAATCAGCACATTTGCAGAGTGACACATGAAGCTTATGTGCAACCCTAACATTGTCTATGCACCTCTTTCAGAATCCACACTTGCTTATACTCAGCTGAAGAGTACGAAACAGGGCAGTAAATATTTTTCCTGAGTTATTTTACAGTGTGCCTGAAGTCCCATCAACATCAGAACCACTGAACAAGCCAGGAGGAGATGCATTCTAGGCAGAAGATGCTTTCCTGGTGGAAGACGCATGGATGACCATCCTTTTGTTCCACCAAGCAAGTGCCACACACATACTCACTCCAGCAGCATGGCAGACATGAAGTCAAATCATCCACAAGTGGAATATTCACTAGAGAGCTTGACAGATGCAAGCTCTTGAGTAGCATTATCCTCCCAATTAGTCAAGACTTTAAAAGCACAATGTGACCAATATTGTTGCAACTCACATATGGGGTAATGTGCACATAGTGAAATTCCAGGAAACAAACTACTGAGTGCTTTTACCATTGCTGATCCTGACATGAGCACAATTTCATAGCACAGAACTGGTTGTAAGCACGGTCTTACTAAATTAGCTTGTTATCAGATCTACAGGGAAAAGGAAGAGATCCTAAAGCCCCAGTAAGCACAATTAAAATGCTCTTAAGCAGTGCCAGAATTTTCAGCTTCAGCAACTCCAGATTATGAAGCCAAAAGAGTGTCAAATGGAAACACATTTATGTCCTCAAATTTTATTAAAAATGCTTTTGACCTCAGTAGTCAGTCTACAAAATTAAGCAAGCAACGATTTCCATCTAAAAAAACCCTTATTTACGAGCAAAACACTTGGTTGTACTAAAACCAACCACAGTGTTTCTTCCCCTTCGAGTATGCACCTGCGGGTGTAGTACCACTCTTAGTCAGCATCACCCCACTCACAGGACAGGGAACACACACAGAAATCTCAGAGGGAGTTTATTTCTTACTTTGAATTGTCACAGACACTGCATGGAATAGAACAAGATAGAAATAACTAGCATTAGTTAATATCTATGGCATTGATGTTCAAGAAAAGACTGGATAAGACACCTTGTGCCATGGCCTAGGTAACACGGTGTTAATCAGGCAAAGGTTGGACCTGATGATCTCAGAGGTCTTTTCCAGCCTAACTGATTCTGTGATTGTTACATGAATATTTCACATGACTTCTTGAGTTGGAGGATTAGTTGGATGCTAATCTTGGCATTTACACTCTTAGAGCACATATATCTTAAAAGCAAGGATTGTTCTACCTCAGCAAGAATATAATTAACCTCAAACCACATGCTCTTATAACTAAAGAAGAAAAGCCAAACATCTGCTGTAAGTGACCGTTCTCATTCCATTAAAACACAGAGACACAGCACACTCAAGATGCATGTTGGGAGACCTGTTCTAATGTTAAGATCTACTTCATGCCACAAACTAGTTTTATGTGCAAACACCTACATTCACATTTCAAAAAGCCACATCTGCGACGAACCACATCAAGAAACTGCAAGCAAACATTCAGTTGAGGTGCCACACAATCAAACACCCCACACAGTCAACAAATGTTTTTACAGTACGGCCATTTATGGTAGCAGTAAAAAAGGCTAATCAAAGATGGAGCAGTTTCACACTGAGCACCATCACTTCCCAGGGTGAAGCTGATTCCAAGTAACAGATAAAAAACATGATTTGTATCAAACACCACATTTACAAGCAAACCATCGTTACTTCAGGAACTCACAGATTGAGCTAAAAGCATTTTTAGAGTTATACAGAGCTTAGGATCACTGAAATTCTGTTCAGTATTTTCTTCTCCAATATCCTATTTAGCAGTACATTAGATCAGATTCCAAAATAGTTCTCTACCCATTTGTGAGTGAAGTTCCTCCAAGAGGAAGAGGAGTTTAAAGATCAAATTAACAGCAAACACCTCCCATTCAGAAGCTCATGAACTGCTGAAGGGAAACAGTGCCACTTCCTTCCAGAGCTGGATGCTCAGGCTGAACCTGAGCTCTCCAGTGGATACCTTTTGTCATGAAACAATGGGTATTGTAATTCCTTGTTTGAAGCACAAGTGCTCCATATACCGACCCAGCCACACATGCTGAGATAGCACCACCCTCAGACAATCATTCTCCACTCTTGGTTCTGTCATCTAAAGCTTGTAAACACAGCTTTCCTTAAGTAATTGGGCAAGCAAATTTAATATAGCAAACAGTGCTTTAACATCAAAACGCACTTCCTACAGTACAGCAGCAAACTCTGTGAAAACTATTAAATGCATCTATAGAATGCAAGACCATCAAGAGCATGCAAATCTCCACTGGATCTAGAAACTTTCTGCACTCTTCCCTTGCTCTTCACCTGACCCTCATAATAAAAATCTCCGGGACACCATCTGTGCTTGCAGGTACACAAACCCTGACAAGATGGTATCTCTACAGTACGGCCTTTGCTGGAATCCCAAAGCTTAGCAGATCAGCCATCAACAGAAAGGAAAGACCTTTGGCTGAGAGATCTTGCTCTGTCACAGGCTTTGCTTTAGGGAAATGCTCCATCCCAGCTAGAAGAGGACAGAAGCGCCATCAGACTACACACAATGCATCTCAGCTCAATTCAGGTAAACAAACTATTCTTCTCATCCTTTTGCAAAACTGTAACTTTATGTGCTTACTTAAACAGATTTGAGCAGTTTTCTGTTGCAATTTCCTAAGAGGTAAATCTTTGGAGTCACCCAGGTAGGTCCACACAAACTTTCAAAAACAACTCTTCAAGCAAATTTCACTTGAATGATTTCTTCTCTCCCTCTCCTGATACTCCTGTTCTGAATAAAACAATCTAGTACTTTAGCAGGCTTTCAAGTTTTAAGGGAAAATAAGGAAGGCACACCACTAAAAATGCAAAGAATTTATTTTTCTCCTACAGCATACTCACACTGACCAGTTTATCATCACCTCCTCATGAAGACTGGCAGGCTTTGAGATTTTTAGATTGCTGAAGGTGTGAACTTAAAAACTCAGGGTTCAAATCCAGATGCTTCAGTTCAGTAACAGCATATAGTCAAGATCTGCTCCGGGGGTTTCCAGCAAGGTGATTTCCCTTCTGCCCCGTGTGCACTCATTCTTACAAAGAATTTACATAAGTTCTCAAATAAACTTGTTTTCTAAACTTACAAGCCAGCCTGCACAGGGCAGCCAGATGACATGATTTTTACTTAATTTGCATTAGAAGATAGAGGCTGACTTCTCTATACATTATTCTTTTATTGATAACAGTTGAAGAGAAAAGCATTATTATTTGGAAAACAGAGGTGCACATTAGAGGAATACAGGTCACGAAAAGTGTTGGTAAACACACTGTCTAAACCACATACAAGGATGAACAAAGGGAAGAAGGACAAGGGCTGATGAAAAATAATTTGATCATGCAAGTTGTATTTCTCCACTTCAGACAAGCTGGTTTCACTAGCAGCTGCTATTTCTCCTTCTGATTTTATGATTACTAACTTGTAACAAATCTTCAGTGAAGTAAGCAACCTCCTTCAGGATAGGCACTGAACTGCCACTGCCAAAAAAAGTAACTCTAATTTCTTTATTACGAAAATATTTTGCTTTTGAAAACCATGTTAGACCAATATTCTTTAGGCACATAGCAAGCTCAGAAAAGAGGGTACTTTTTTGAATTCCACAAATAGCACAGAAAGTATTAGATTTCTACATGGTCTAGAACCAACTTACGAGGAAGATCCCTTTTGTTTACCATCTCAACATGCCAAATGATACTTCCATGCCATAGTAAGTCACACTGTGTTAGTTTACAGTCTTTCAACTTGACAAGTCCTGTAAGACTTTCCAGGAGAGGAGCCAGTACTCCTGAAATGTAACTCTGCTGCTCTTACTTGCTTTTTAGTCCTCTCCAAAGCAATCCCTTCATTCCTCACTTCATTTCTGGAGGCCATAATCCTGCAGAGGCTGATTCTAGAGTGCAGAAGGGACAGCACAAGAAGGCCTTGCTACCCCATGCAAAGAGCAAGAAGAAAGAAGGCAAGCCAAGAGCTTCTGCAGCATGAAAAGCAGCAATTATAAAATCCCCAAACAAAAACATTAGAAACAAACAAAATTCAAGTTGCTCTCTCTGCAAGCAAGTTCACACTGACAGGAAACGAGTAGCTAACAAGTAAATTACCCAATCCCAGTTCAGAACATGTCCAGAAGTAAGGAACTCAGCAAACCGAGCAGACTCACTACATGTCACAGTCCTTCTGTACTAACTCCAGCCTCTGCTAACCTGCTATTAACAGGTTAACAGCATGTGAAAAAGTGGCTTTACCATACATCTAGTAGGGAAGACAGCTTAAAACATCCTGCCCTGAAGGCAAGAACATACTCCATCACCTAAAGCCACTTGTTTTCATTAGGAAATTGATCTACAGAGCAACATCTAAATTTAAATTGCAATGTGCAACGTTCTCCCCTGGTCTGACAGGCACACATAATAAAGTATCACCTCAAATAAGTAAGGAACATCATTACTTGATTGCTTTCTTAAGCAAAGAATTCCTGCAAATGTTTCATTTAAAGGTATAAAGAAGCAGCAGTACAGCAAATGTCATCTTAAAATGTGTGAGCAGTATGCAAAGACCTTCAATTTGTTTACTTTCAGAAAGCAGCTTTAGAATGCACGGGTTTTGATCAGTGGGGTTTTTTCTTGGCTTTTTTTTTTTTTTAAATAAACCCTACTGCTATTTCCGCTCCCACATTCTACCAAGTAGAGATCTTGTGGTTAAGGCATTCAGTGAAGAGAAAACAGAGCATGGAATGCACAGGCAGACAGCCTTCTGCACCAAAAACCACAGGAAAGCACATTAGTTTCTCTCAATTTTTACAGATTAGAAACAGGTTCTTCAACTTCATCATCCTTATAATAATGGACTATTCAGATTTCCAGCAATCAGTGGAAGCCTCCGGACAGCCGTCCCTCAGTGTGACAAGCAGAAACCTCTCAGAAGACCTTATCTTCTTGTTGCTTAACTTGGATGTGGCAGAGTGTGAACGTCCCTCTGATCACAGCATTAGCACCACACAGCTCTGCCAGCGTTTAACAGGCTGCAAAGCTGATGTTATTTACAAAGACAGGGGGGATGCTACCAATTAAAGGCAAGCAGTTTCTCTTTTGAGCTTTCTTCCAGCATTAGAAAGTATTTTAATTTAAGTCATAAGTCTTAGAGGACTCATTTCCTGTGCATGTGTTAAACTCAGCCTTTCATAATGACCAAAACACAAAGCTGCCTGGAGGGACCCTATGTGTTACAAACATGTGGAACAGAATCAAAGCCCAATAATGCATTGCTGGTTCTCATATATATATATATATATATGTATTTTTATTTTATACCAGGAAAGCAAAGTTATAACAAAGTCCTCCTCAAGTAAGTTTTGGCACTGACAGTGTACACGCTTCAGGTTTAGGAAATGACGGTCAGATCCTGAAGACACAAAAACAAATCTGGGGATATCTCCCTGGGAATCGCAGAGACAGCCCACTGCTGGGAAAGGCAGCAGCTCGTTTGCAACACCTCCCACTTCAAGGCACAGGCTGGAAGCTAACAAAAGTCAGTGCTCCAACCTGGACATGTTTAGTCAGCAATAACAGAACATGGGCTTTTGTCCAGGAGAAACAAGTAGCATGAAGCCCTTTCTTGTATCTATCATGTATTTTCTGCACTGAGGAGAGACAAATCATGCAAGGAAGGAGTTACAAAAGGATGATAAAAACTAGGTGAATTGTGCTAGGCATTCACAGTAGCATCTCTCAACTCCTAACACAGGGGAAATGCTGAAAGACTTTTAAATTTCTCATGTTATTCAACTGGCATGGGATTAACTCATGTACAAAACAGCTACCTAAAGTACATGTGCTGCAGGGAATTTTAAAAGTTTTAACATAAGTTGTTCAGCGGTTAGAAAACCCAGCCTCAATTATCTAGTCTGAAGCAAGTGGCTGCAATTTAAATTATTCATCTGCTGAAATCACCCTGAACAAATTCTTCCAGATCACCCTCTTCCCTTATGCAGGCAGGCATCCAGTATCTTTTTCAGGAGATAAGCTCAAGAGATGCAGGGCTTATGTTTATTTTCTTCAGAGTATTTGTAAATTGAAGAAATGCACAGAAGATAGAATTTCAAGGTACAATTTTAGCTCTTAAACTACAAAAAAACAACAAAGCAAAACAAACCCCTCAAACGTTGTGCAAAATCCCCAATTCAACTGGATTTTAAAACCCCAGGTCACAATTTCAACTAACAGACACCCAGATCAGCACAACCAGATTATTTTCAAAATCTGCTCTAAGTGAGCAATTTTATAATCAGTTTCCTTTTTTGGGAGAAGACCTCTGGTGTGTCTGTGAAAATATTCAAGCCCTGCCGCAAAACAAGTCAAAGCAGCTAAGGAGGAGGGGAAGCCACTATTAAAAATGTGTGGAATGTAACCTACTAGGCAGAAGGCAGATAATGGGACAAGGAAGTCAACTACTCCAGATCTGAAGCTCTCGTCCCATACAGTCTCACCAATAGAGACACTGGGAAATTTCAAATTTACAAATGCTAGTGAATTTTATCAACTTTTGTAGGATATACCTGACTTAAAATAGTTTAACAGACAAAAATTATTTGTCAAATCCTTCGGGTACCTGATAGACACACCCCTTCTAATGGGTGCAAAAACTTCTAGACAACTATAGGAAAACATGTCTTTAGCTACTTCAAAAGCTGAGCTTTCAAGTGTCTTTTTTAAATTCAAAGAAGATGAGATGTCTGCAGCAATATACTTGGTGTACTGCTCCAGCAAGATAGAAGCAAAGCAGAAACTCTGTGTGAGACAAAACATTTTCTATAGTTAGTAGATTTAGGTCACAGATACAGAAATGCCTCAGGTTTTAGACATCCTTGATGAAAGTAAAGCACTCTGTTTAAAACGTCTCCTTGCAGTAAGTAATGCTCTCAGGACAGATCAAAGAGCAAATCCACTGCCAGTCTCAGCAGTCTCAGATGTGCAGGCTCCTACAGCAGCTGGATCAGCCAGAAGACCACAACACCTCAAAAACTTAAGAGCTGCCTTGACATTATAAGCTGAACCTGAAAGAAATCAAACCTCTTCCTCCATTAGTTGCTCTGACAGAGTCTGACCTCTGAGAGACTTCATTTCCAACTTGGTCATGAGGATTATGCACAGGGGGCATTTCACAACTCTCCTGGTGCCCTCTGCAAGAGGAAAACCACCCTTAAGCCCCAGCCCGCACCCCGGAAGGGGTTAACTCCCCCCCATTGCACAAGGCTGCAGCCAGCTGGACACACATCATCTTCCGTGGTTAACCCGCTGCAGAAGCAGCTGCCTGTCCCACCCACCCTGCCTGCACAAGGGTCTCACCACGGCTCTGCTGGTCCCCATGAGCTACAGAGAATTCTGCCAATTCTACCTGGACCCAGATCTTTTCTACAGCATCACCCCGAGGCTGACGCGGTATGACAGAGCAAGTTACAAACCACGTAATTGCTAGAAGCAGAAACATCTTAAATTACATTATAGCAGAAGGTCTGGTTTTTATGTACAATTTAATGCTAAAATCATGTTCCAAAAGTTACAGTAAGCAGCCTGATTCCCTTCTGATAATTCCTGGATGATTCTGGAGTGCTCCCAGAGGATTAAACCTCCCGTATTCCAGGAATGGCATGCAGCTTAAACATGCAGTTATTGCAGCAATCAAACCAGCTTTAAGGTTTAGTACTACTTCAGTTGGTAGTATCACTTGTACAACACAAAACACTATTGTCCAAATAGCCAGAGCAGTAGTTAAACTGATTCAAAAGAGCTAGCAGCACAAGACTCCAAAGCTAAGTAGACAACAGCACTATGGCTTGGTGACAACCTGCTAAGAGCCAGCAATAAAAGCAGCAAGGCAGGACATTCAAAGTGGTTGGTCCACTGGATGCCACAGACAGAATAATTTATTTCTCAAAAAAAAAAAAAAAAATCCACCACAAACATCCCTCTTAAGGCCCCTACAGAGACAGAAACAAGATTATGTCCACAGTTTAAAAGTTCTCCTTTAAATACTCTCAGATGGTAAGACAAGGCACAGTTGGTTAACTTTGCCAATGTGCTAAAAACGATCTTGGCCTCACAGGCTCACTTTCAAATTGGAGGGTCTGGGAAATGTTTATCATGGCATATACCCATCAGAAAAAAGTTTCAGAATTTGCTGCAACACTATAGAAGTGCTGCTGAGCACAGGAGGAAATCACCTCCATCCATGATATTTTCAGAATTCCCATCAGGATGCAAGCCTGCTTCAGAAGGAGGGGGAACATCAGTCTAAGGGAAAATCAAAGAATGGGAAATCAAAGTGATACAGCACGTGTGGGTGCATCTTTGAAATCTCTCAGGACATGAGCAAGATTCAGGTAACATAATTTGGGGTCTGAGAGGAGGCAGGAGAATAGGATGCAAAAGCAAAGAAGCTGTGTTTCTGGAGGACTTCAAAGACAAGCTGCTAGGAAAAAAATCATAAGGAGCAACTGAAATTGCAAGGCAAAGTTAAAATATACTCATTATTGCATTCTCAGTAATACTGGGTCATGCAAAGCCAGAATCCATTTAAATACATCACCATTACTTTATTGGGTTTTGCTAATGAAGCCTTGTTAGTGTGAGCTAGTAGAGGAAAACACTGTATGCTTTTTTAGCAGAGCTGGCAGCACATATGCAAGTATATTATAGACAGGTACCTTTATACATGATCATAAAGCACCCTCGTAAAAGGAGGAAGAAACACAGAAATATTATGAACACACAGTTAAGTAACCCCCTACCTCACGTAGTGCATATTACTGCAATCCCACTTATTTTCCCTGCATGGAACAAGTCTAATAACAGAAGAAATTTAGTAGATCATTTTTCTACGCAAAGATGCCAGATTTTTCACACAGATTTATCACAGGCATCCTACCATTTCATGGTCTGCTTACCACATATGAAGCAAAGCACTCAGATTTGCTTGCAGGTTTATAGATTTATGTCTGCTTAAACGAGGAATACTGAAGATGCTCTGCAATATGAGCTGGGCTGTTAGTTTTGTCAGGAAAACTCGAAATGGTAATGAGAGTGATTTTAAAATTTCTTTTCCTAGCAAATATAACTGGTGACTCAACATATTATATCACTACAGTTACAGAATGCTCTGAACAGGACTGGAAAAATAATTTGCTGCTAAGCTGTATGGAAGCTCAAGTTTATTTTCTGGCTTAGACGACTTGAGGAAAGTGACACATTTGAAAGTTATTAATGTGTGTACCCACAGCTAATCTGTTGAGAAATAATGCTTCTCATAGGTCCCCTGAATAAAGACCTTGTGGAGCACTTTGCTTGTGAGTGTTACACTAATTTTTTTCTTCAACTGCACCATTTTTTATGTGTCAGTGCTAATATCTAGTTAATTATTAAAGCACGCTGGTCCCAGCAGCCAGCACTTTATGCTATCTTTAATAGTGCCCTTCTGCATACATTCCTATCGCCTGAACTCATTCCTATCTGGATTCACCAAAAACTACACTTCACTTTCTGCTCACAACTGAGAAGCTGGTGCAGGCCTGGTTAAATTAGCTCGACTGCCAGATGAAGTTGTTTGCAGAGCTGCACAGTGAACCAGACAGGGTAACTGATCCTGGGTAAAAACATTCCCTGGTTATTTTTAACTCAGATGGCTTGCAGAGTTTCGGTGCACTGAAGGGAGTAAATAGCTATAATGGCAAACTGCTGTGGCAGCAAGGGGACCTTTTGAACATTTTTCCTTACTTGTAGTACTAGCTTATCAAATTAAGCCTTCAATTACAGCAAAGCCCTGTTTCTTCAGGCTTGAAGAACAAAAACATTTCCCCAGCCTTGTGCCTCCCCACAGTCAGTCCCTTCTGAAAAGCAAACAACCAGCTTTGCCCTCGCTTTCAAGGCCCTCCAGTTCCCCATCTGCACAGCACAGCCCTCGTGGTCACATCTGCAGCCTTCTCTTGCCAACTGCAGCTCTGCGGAGCTCCACACAAGCTTCTTCCAGAGGCACCGTCTCCTCCTTAGTCCTTTGTGAGATTTAGCGTGAGCACATTTCTATGTTACAAAGATTCACCATGAACTCCATCATCCAACAGGATCTCCCCCTGTAAGCAGAGTTTATGGCATTTCCCCATGCAACTAGAGCAGTGGACACAGTCCTCCTCAGCAGCCCTCACTCAGTCAGGTTTGAGGCTCTGCATAAATCCAAGTTCTCCAGGCTTTCCCATTCCAGATTAGAATCCCTGACATCGCTGCAACAGCCCTTGCACACAATGCTTGATTAGTCTCAAGATCAAGCACTTCAAATGTGGATACGTGACCTTCTTTAGCTTAACCAAGAACAGTCCAGGCACAGCAGTCCAGCCAACCCTCTTAAAAACAACCTAGCAAAAGCAAGCAATCTACAAAAAAAGTAATTTCAACCTCACCCAAGTTCCATCCAGAAGCACCAATGCGTATCATGAACTTCACTGTGATGTGACCAGCTTAAGTATATGTATGGTGAAAAAAAAGTAAGAAAAGGCAAAGCAAACATATTAACCAAACATCCCTGGTCTGCTATCTACTTTAAGTAATTAAGTTATAAAGAGAGGAAAGAAATATTTTCTTTTGTGTTATCTGTTAAGTGCCCTACAGGCTATCCCAAACCCAAGGTGCAACCACACTTGAGCCATAAGACAGAATATAAAAAATAGCAAAGAGAAGATAAAAAAGAGACAACAAAAAAAGTTGTTCAGTCACAGGTCATGTGTTGGTAAAGAAGGATACAGTTCAAGGTGAACAGTAAGGGCCTCATTCACTGCCCAGACAGAAATAATTCACTTGGGATCTAACTAGCAATTTGTAGTAGCAGGCTACCACTGCTACCTCTCAGAATTTCAAAAAAGAACTCCAGCAACGTTGTACAGTAAACCACTTGCAGGCCAACATCACCTAAATGCATTATTTGCAATTTGCAAGCACCAGTTATAGGCATGATTTCTGTTTTAATGATGGTTTTACATATTTCTTGAACTAGAACAAGAAGTGGTGGATTTATCTGGTTCCATTTTCCTTTAACAATGCCATATGACCATAACTGAAGACAAGACTACCAAACCAGTGCAGTTCAGCCACCTGAATTGCTAGAAAAAAGGGAGAAGTTCTCTGCTTGTGTCACACCAGTCTAGACCTGCAGACTGACTAATCTGGGAAGGTCTGCAGCAAAACTAGCTTCCTACCAGCCAGCCAGCCGTCTGCTACATTCCACTTCATGAAGCTTGTATTTATCTTTGGATACTTCAAGGAGCTCAGCCACAACATTTTCAGTGCCGGGAATGCTTTCGGTCCATGTGAACAGGTTGCACGAGGTACACAAACATGAGCCATTTAGGTCCTTCCAAACTCTTGGAATATAAGGGCCCTACTTATAAGAGCCACCCTCCACCACCACTACTGAGCACTGGAATTCAGAGCTCCAGCCAAAACCAGAGGCAGGAGCCTCTCCCTCTAGTACGGGAAGGAGGCACAGGGCTAGAGGCCAGCAGCTGCCTATTCATCGGCGGGAGTGCAAAGGGCATGCCAGGCAGTACTCTGGGAAACTGTGCCAGGACTCCTTGTGCAAGTGGCAGTAGAAGACGACCTGATAACCAAAAGGTACGTCAATATTTACTCGCTATATAAGCAACCGCTGCTAGGAGCTAACACACAGAAAGGTGCGTTCGGATTGCCACGTGGGTTAAGTTATCCCAAAGGAATTGCACTTTGCAAGAAAAAAAAAAAATTGTAAATCGCTCAAAACCAGAACAGTGAGGATCTCAAAACTTGAGCACTGCTCCAAATTTACACCAGCTTTTGAACCCAGCTCAGCTGCACCCTGTGTGTGGACTAGTACAAGGCGTGACTGCTGGATAACAGCATTCATTATGCCACTGCTGCCTATACTGGAACACTCACATGCAGCCTGAGGTTTCCTGCTTGCCTGCAAGACAAGCCCGAAGTCCCCTACTACATTCCCAGGCTGTAGATCTGTAACCAGAGCCAGCCCAGAGTTTTGCCTGATAGCAGTGTTGCAGGAAGCAAGCAGTCGAGCGGTTCAAGTTTCACAAGAGGGGCGACAAGCAGCCCTTATTATTCCAGGTGACTGCATCACAGGTCCTTTGTTTTGATTAGGGTTTTTATTTCCCACCTTTAACCTCAACAGATGTCGACAATCAGTTGCTCCTAAACTGTATTTTGTCACCTTGAGTTACCGTAAGGAGGCCCCAGGCTTTATCTCAGTGTGAGCATACCAGTCCCAGCGTAGCTCTGCGTGAATCTGCAGCCTGGAATCCGTGGCATTTTATTCCTTTAACTCACTTGCGCGCTTACTCCAAGAGCTTTTTTTGATGGTCAGCGAGGGTTAGTCAGAATACCCAGAAACTGTGGAGGGATTTGCACATCCCAAGTCCAGCACAGGGAAGTGGGGCACCAAGGCACCAGGGTCTGTCAAACACCCAGCACGCCAGCTCCAACACCAGCTGTATGTTCAGTTGTTGCTTTTCAATCTACTTTGCTACTCTATTTTGGAGCTTGGAATTCATATATAGAGCATAAAATCCAGAACAAGCTGTTTTGTTGCCCAACAGCTATTTCAGAGATAAAAGACACTTTGAGATAACCCATCTTTGGGTTTATTGCTATTTAATGAGAACAGTCTTGTGAAAGTAGGAGCTCAGAAAAGGAAAGGAGAAAGGGAGGAAAAAGTCTGAACAACTGCTCACCCATCCATCTGCAAGTCATATGCCTGCTTTCAGACAAAGAGTCTCAAAATTCAAGAGTTAAAAATCTACACCCAAGTTATTTCACTCAGTAGTAAGTGGAATAGTAAGCTCAGCTCCAATCAGAATCTGTTACAGACACTTTACAAGCAGTAGGAAAAGTATTTTCTTTTACAAACTTGGCAGTAAGATTTGAGCTTGTAAATACAGCATGAAATCAGTAAACAAACAAAAAAAGCCCCAAACACTGAAGCCCTACACAGATTTTGTATCCTGTTAAAGTGTTTTAGCAGTTTCACACACATTCATGCATTACCACAGGTAACACTAAACTGACTGACAAACTAAGCTCATCTCAGCCACACTGAATTACATCCACAATACCATCTCAAGGATCTAGTGACATTTATTAAGAGATACATTCATACAAGTCACTAAAGCCTACTCAGTACACAAAACTATACATGTCATTGTCACAAAACAAAAGCCATGTCTTACATGGCTTTTTTTTTTTTTTTTTTTTTTTTTTTTTTTTTTAGTTTTACAAAGAGGAAAAAACCAGAAGGACTAATGAATTTATCAATTCTGGTCAAAAATGAACAGTATTTTGCACAGCAGACTTGAAAGAATAAAACATTAGTGGCTTTCTCACAGCATACTGCTAAAACTAGCTATATATTGTTCCGTTTTGGGGGAAAAAAAAAAAAGGCATGCACTAAATGGCAACTGCACGATAAAAAAAATCAGAGAGTGATTAGGTAGTTGCTAGGCTGTATTCCCTTTGAGCAAGAAAACCTGAATATTACAAAGGGCTGAGTTACAAGGGAATGTGGGGTATTTTGTGACAGACCTCTGCATGACAGCTGGAGAAAAGCTATTGTGGCAACAGCTGTGTGCTCTGCACAGCTCATACTCCCAAATACCTCAGCCTGCTAAGAGGCCAGTTAACTGGCTGCAACACATTTTAAAAGTTCTCTGCCTCTTGGGATATAAGCGTGATGGATTATTTGTGTATGTTTTCAATAACAGAAGGAATGCTTAGTTCTACCACTTAGACTTTTACAAAATGCTGTGGTGTAATGCTAAACTATCATTCACTGCTGCTTTCCTAGAGTTTATAGCTGCAACATCCCATTAACTCTCCTCCACAACTAAAACATCTTCACTTCCTGTCTTACCAGTGAACAGGCTCAACAGCAGTAAGTCCATCTATCATATCCTGATTTAAAGGAAATGATTTGATATTTCCAGGATGAAATCCTGGCCCACCAACAGCAATATTGAACTGTGTTTACCTCCCTAGAGGAAGAATTTTGAGGAATACACTACTCACCTAACCACTGAAAGCTTTGATCTGTTAATTTGTACTCTAAAGTTACTCCAAGGTGTCAGATGAACATCTGAGAGGCTAACTCAAGATCACAGGCAGTTGTACACAAGTGACCAGTTACACCTCACCTACTCCTGCACTGCACTATCACAGGGAGGCTGAACTGAGGACATCAAAGGGCTTCCACTGTACGAGATGGGTTTGCTCATTGGCCTCCTTACAAACACATTGTTGTTTCAGGCCAGACTGAGGCACAACAATCATCAGGAACTGATACTCTCACACACAGGACAGTAAGCACAGGAGCACTTTACACTGCCATAACCTCAGCCACTGCTACTCCAGTAGGAATGAATGCTCTCTGCTTTCCCAGCAGCACCTAAACAAGGCAGGGAAGGACGAGCTGTGCAGAGATCCCAGAAAGCTGGCAAAGGAAAGAAGATTAACTGGTTCTTCTTACATCCTCACTTTCTCATGTTTCCCTTTGTTTTATCTGAAATCAAGGAAGAGCTTTCCCATTTTCAAATATGAATCCCCTGTCGTCTTTCAAAGATACAACCCAAATTGCAGCACATGCATGCAACATTCCTCATGATATCCTATCACCACCAAAGTCTTATCTACTGGAAAACAATCGGGACTGAAGTAAAAGCAACAGCTGTACTTGAGTACTGATTTACTGAAAATTAAAAAGGAAAGCAAAACCAAGTGTAGAAATGTTTGGTAGTAAGAAAAAAATTTTTCTTTTTAAGCTTCAAAACTCATTTGGAGACAGCCTTATTTTAAACACAAGCAATAAAGAAACAAAAAAGAATTTAAATCCTCCATTGACATCAAGATCTGTCATGTAGCAAAAGCTAGTACTGATCCACATTTTAGCGAAGGCCACTACACGTTTGTCACTTAATCCTAAGAAATTCCAAAAATGAAGCACGTGACTTGCTTGTAATCAATTTTAAAACAACTTGGAGCAGTTTCTCTGCAGCCTTAAAAGACAAGCAACGTATTTGGCAATACACTTGCTCTACAGAAACTACGCAGGTGCCTGTATGGCAAAGCACATACTTGATAACATCACAGCTTTAAGAGCTCAGGAAGACGCTGTGGGATATAAATAGTACACCAGCCTCATCTCTTATTGTCCAAAACCACACAGCAAGCACAGAAACAACACAAAACTCTTCTCTAAGGTACCGGAGGTACTGTCCAGGTCTTTATTTGCCAGCTATTTTCTCTTTGGTTTTGTTTTGGGTTGTTTGGGGTTTTTTTATGACTGAATTTTCTGCTAAACTTCACTTTGCAGTGGCAAGATTTTATCTCAGGATAAAGCTGCCGAGAGGGCAAAAAGATGGAGATAACTTAATGCAAGCTGACAATAAGTTGTTTTGAAGAATTCACCCTCAATGTGTCAGCTTAACACCATGGTGCCGTTCCTTCAACATTCTTCAAAGTGAACTATTTATTTTTCTGCTGTTAATTTGAAAATATCCTTATATGTGACAAAACAGACACAGGTTTCTCTTTTGCAGATATTTGCTGAAAGACAAGTGTCAATCACAGCACTTGACCCAAAATTTATATTTATTATAAGCTCAAACTTTTAGGTGAAATAATTAATTTCTACAAGTACTCAAATACTGAAGCCATCCAGTACTCAGCAGAACCTTACTGCTCTTTAAAAAGATGGCTATACAAAGGCATCAAGTGTGAACTTGCCTTTTTTTCCTCCTTACGTCTTTAGTAGAAACTACAGCATTTTTGTCAGGAAGGTAAAGTTATCCCAAAGCCCTCAGTGCTGCCACGGAATCCAGAAATCCCTTCAGCAACATTTCCCAAGAGAGCAGCATCTCAGAACAGCAGCCATATCCAGCTGCACACATTACTGCCACAGCAAGGCACAGGCAACACCACCTAAAGCAGCAGCACCATATTTGAGTGAATGGCATCCTAAACCAGCTGCAGAAAACTCAGGGCTTAATTATCTCCATACGCAAGCAATGAGGAATTCAATCCACACACTGAGAGGACTGCAGTTACTCCAGCCCCACCACTTTCAAACAGACTAACAAGGCAGTATTTTACCAAAAACTGACCAGCCATCTACACATCTGACAAAAGACACCTGTACAATATATCTCAAAAAACACCATTCAAACTAAACTAGTTCCAAAGAACTAATTCTCCTGAGAAGTCCCCTCTTTTAATGTTCTGTACAATATTAGATCTTATAAGCATTCAGGTATCCAGCTGAATATCCACTTACCCAAAAAATTCTAAGTGCTGTTTCCTATGTAATTACTTAGTCTGTGCTGCAGAGCTTAAGTTCTTAACACAGTAGTTGAGCTGATAAACACATGGATGCATGTGTGAGTGAAAAAACCCACTGAAATAAAGAAATGGTCTATTTGCTATGAGATCACCTGTTCTAACAAAATATTAGTTGAGAACATCATCTCCCCAAGCACTATAAGACAAGTGTGCCCCGCTGTCAAGCAGCCCATCTTAGGGGTAGATAGAGCATTACCGCCTCGCCTCAGTGGAATAAAAGAAAACAAACAAGAAGCCATGCTCTCCAGATTTGCTGCTCTGCCGTCAGCAACAACAGCAAGTAGAACGCAAGTAGTTGTCTCCTCCTACCACCATAAACAGAGGTAGAAATGCTAACAGCAACAGGGCAAAGGATGAAAATAAGTAAAGGAGGTACGACTGAATTCGTGGTGAAACAGTAAAGCGGGATCTTCCTCGTAAGACTAACACGCACCCTTTTATATCGCCTATTCGGGCGTGTTTTTTACTGAAAATGAATAGACGAGAAAGTTCAATTGTCTACAAGTTGCAGGATCAACAGCAGGCGCTCCGAGGGGCGGTGGGCGCTGGCTGGTCCCAGCTCGCACAGCGTGCCCCGCCGCAAACACCCCTCCTCGCGGGGGGAGCTGCGGGAGTTTCCTGGCCCCTTGCCGGGCCAGCACAAGATGCTCAGCCCGGGGCAGCTATTTCGGAGCCGGACGCCGAGTGTCATCGCTCCCCGGCCGCGGCTACCGACCGCGCCTGCCGCTTCCCGGGCGGAGCGCGGGGTCGGACCCCGCCCGCGACACCGAAGCCGCCGGTCCTAAGCGCCGCGGCGGCCCCGGAGCCCAGTGCGCCCGGACAGCGAACCCCACCCCGGCGGCGGCGCCCGGCGGGCCGGGGGAGGCGGCGGCCGCCTCTTCCCGCCCTCCAGAACCTTCCCGGGGGCTCGCACCAGCCCGACCGCCGCCGCCCCGGGCCCCTCAAGGTCACGCCGCCGCCTCCCCGCCCCGGGCTTCCCGCTGCCCCGCCGGCAGCATCCC
The DNA here is from genome assembly GCA_013398615.1 of Brachypodius melanocephalos. Taxonomy (NCBI): domain Eukaryota; kingdom Metazoa; phylum Chordata; class Aves; order Passeriformes; family Pycnonotidae; genus Brachypodius; species Brachypodius melanocephalos. The sequence continues at coordinate 1,548,402 of VZSR01000499.1, forward strand.
ACGGCGCCGCCGGGAGCTGCCGCCCGCCGCGCCGGCTCCAGCCCCGGCCCCCCCGCGGCGGGCAGCGCCCAGGCCCCGGCGAGCGGAGCGTTTCCTCCCGGGCGCCGCGGCCCCTCACCTGGATGAACTGGATGGTGAGCGCCGACTTGCCCACGCCGCCGCCGCCCACCACCACCAGCCGGTACTTCTCCTGCCCCGGGCCGTCCCTGCAGCCCGCGGCCATGGGGGAGCCGAGCGGGGCGATCGCGGCAGCGCCGCCGCGGGGTCCGACGCCTGCTTCTGTCGCTGGTGCTCTCCTCCCGCTGCTCCTGGTGCTGTCGCTCCTGAGCAGCCGCAGGCCCCGCCGCGCCAAGCGCCGCCGGCAACAGCAGCGCCGAGCGGAGCGGAGCGCGCAGCACCGCCCGCCCCCGCAGCCAGGGCGCCGCGGCACTAATGGCTGCCGGGGGCGGGGCCGCCCATGGCCATGCTAATAAGGGGCGGGGCAGCCTTATCTGCATGCTAATATGGGTACTCGCGGGGGCGGGGCCAGCGGGCAGCGGCCGTATAAGGAGCCGCGGGGGCGGGGCCACCACACCGCCATGCTAACGAACTCTTGCATATGCATGAGGGGTGCCCGCCCCGCGGCCCCGCCACGCCGCTGTGTTTGTGCCGTGAGGGTGGAGGCGGCCCCCGCGTGTCCCCTCTGCCCCCCCGACAGACAGGAGGTAATTAGCGATGTCCTCATGGGCTTTGGTGGGGCGCCCGTCTGAGTGCCTCATCAACATTAATGAGGCTCTGGGTGCCCACGGGTTGGGGAGGGAGGTGTCGGTGACCCTGCATACAGATGCAGAGCGGAGGCTCAGAGAGGTTTGAAGCCAAATCGTCCCTAATGTCGCTTCCCACCGAGAGCTGCGAAAAAAGTCATAGTGACTAAGGCTCTTAGCCACTTTTCATCAGGTTTTCTTGTGCACGTGAACGGGTTTCTCATTCATTCGGGCCATTCAGATCAAGTCCACCCTCTCCTCCGAGTGTCACCCACTGCTGGATGTCCTAGCCCCATATTCACCCCCTTCTGTACTTGGTAGGAGCACTCCGGTTTCAGTGTGTGGTGAATTCACCCTTTGCATCTCCACCACCCCGGCTGGAGACAGGCTGCTGTGGTCTTGCAGTGGTGTCCTGACCCTTTGGGTAATATCTTACTGCCCAGGATGTTTCTCAACACCCGCCAGATGGTCAAAATACAAAGCAGAAGTTTTGCTGTTAGACCCACTTTCAGGGAATTCCTTTTTCACTTCCCTTCCCCTTTTTGTGAAGTTATAAAGGAAGGATCTCCTGTCTGTCTAATCTTACATGCCTGTACATACGTGCATCCTTTTGCCCACACAGAATGACAGAGAGCTGTTACCACTTTCCTGAACGGCATGATCACATCAGCAAGATAGACATGCTCCTCCTCCCTACAAGCAAAACCTCAGAATCAGTGGCCATGCATGGGATCTTTGCTGAAGAGACCTGACCTGTACAACACTGGAGCTGTGTGGGGAGGCAGGGACAGCAATGCATGCCACCTCCTGCTTATTCAAGAAACCCAGACTTTCAACATCCAACACGTATTTCAACTGCACCAAATGAGGGAAGGGTCCCACAGACAGGAGCCTCCTTCCCCCCACGGACCCAGGGCAGCACTCACTGCCCAGTGCAGTAACTAACGGAGAAATTATGGAGCTAATTAAGAACTAATATGGTATCATATATATACATGGGGACAAATCCATGACGTAGCCTAATCTTAATTCCCCTGTTACCCAATTTGTCATGCTGAGCTTTGCAATTCTTTAACTGAATTTCTCTGCTTAAAACTCAAAAACTTTGAAACCAAGAACAACATCCTTCAACACACATTCTTGTCTCAGGGGAGAAGAGTGTCCAACACACAGGAAACAAACTGATACTTTGTGGGTTAATGGTGTCACTGTATGAGAAGGAGATACTTTGTCCCTGGATTCACAACAGTATTTTGGAAGAGGAATGCCAGTGCTCAGGGTCAGTTGCCTCGGTACTCTCCTGTAGGGATAAGCTGCTTTTTCACATCCATTTCCTTATTGCTCATGTTGATCAAAAATAAGGAACAACTCACACAGGAGAGAATACATAGCCTAATATTTTCCAGTTCAGAAAAAAGATAAGTGAGAGGGAGTTAAAACAGAGGTCTATAAATTCCTAAGCAGCACAGGGAAGTTGAACAGAGAAAGCCTCAAAATAGGAGAACTAAGAGACACCCAGTGATAGTAGGAAGAAACAAGTTTAAACAAACAAAAAAGGATAAAAGAGGATACTGTTTTCCACAGACACAATCAATGGCACTGTGGAAATCTCTGCCACAAGGGGCTGTGGAAAACGAAACTGCATGTGAGTGACAAAAGGTTAGACAAAGTCACGGAGCAGAAAGCAGCATAAAGCAGCTCCTAAGCACAGCGAAGGGAAGTCTCTAAAGCCCTGGCAGCCTGGAGGCAGGCTGGCTAAACAAAGAACCCAGTTTCTTCCCATGTGTCCTGGTTCTGGTGTTCTCTCACCTGCAAATCAATTACTGGCCACTGCCAGGATCAGGGACCCATGCAAGAATTAATCCAGCAGAACAAGTTTTCTAGTATTAATTACATTCTCTAGCCTAAGAAAAATCAAAAGTACAGACTGTGAGGAAGTGAAGCTGTGGCTAATTTATCAAGTATTGGGTGTTTTTTAATCAAAATACAGCTACAATCTCACAGTTGGCCATTAGTACAGTAACCACTAAACTCCACTGCCAGGAATAGCAGTGATGTGAAAAGCAGATTTTAAGTGAGTTTTAAGGACATACTAATCTCTATGCAAACTATTGGAATAGGATATCTGAGTTCTTTGTTCAAAGTTACATAAAAAGCCAAACATTTTTATTATCCCTTTTTTTTAGTTTTCAGTTACATTGTACGTAATTTGAAACAAATTTATTATTCTGAAAACAATAAATATTGTCAATGATATATATAGCTATCCTATCCTGTGAATTGTGCAAGAAAATCTTGTTGTTCTTTAAATAACACTGACAAATATGGGAAAAGATTAAAATAATACAACGATCTATTATGATCAAAAGATTCTATCACAAAAAAACACTGTTAAATTCTTTGCATTTGTAATTTTTGAAATCTAGTTTCATAAATAGAGTTATACTCTTTCAAAGCACAAAGCAGTGATTGCAGAAAAACAGGAGATGGATTGCAATTACTGAACAGCAGTGGGCCTTGTAGCTTTGTAACTGCACCCAAAGAGGTCTGTAAGAATTGTTTACTCTTTGCTGTGTAAACATAGGTAGAGGGAGAGAATATCAAGTATAGAGACTGTCTAAAACCAGGGCAGCCACAGCAGATCCAGCCCTGGAAGTGCCAGTCTCTACTCCCTGTACCTTGAGCCCTGACTTAACCACCTCAGGAGCAGCCCTTGCTGTGAGGCCTGGTTTCGGAAGACAAGGGGTACACATGTGAATAAAGATACGGATACGAGGGAACTACACACTCCAGGATTCACTTCAAGATCAACTAACCTGGGAAAGACTTGACTGGTGAGGCACTTTACCCAGCAGGTGAAGACAAGAAACGTGTGACGGACAGGAGGCAGCAGGGGAAGATCATGGAAAAGGGGTTTGGAATGTTCCATGCGGACAGGAAAATAAATTTCACAGCACTAGTTTTCATATCCCTTGGGAGGTAGTAAGTGTGGGATTTCATAACAGAGAAGAAGAACTTGAAATAGCAAGACTTGAGATGATGAAGCCATGACCAAAGTTTTGATGAAGCAGCTGGGAAAGAAAGTGCAGCTTTTAGAAGCGTTGCATGGAAAGAAGCTGCGTCACTTCAGGTCTAGCCTGAATATGCATATTGAAAAAGAGACAAAATCAGGAATGACATCCAGATGGCAGGCTTAAAAGAAAGATCACCATAGTGCTTTATATAATGACAGGGAAAAAAAAATACTTCAGGAAGTGCTTGAGGGAAAGATCCAGAACGTTATTTTACATTGGCAGCCTGGCAAAGATGTGGATTTGGAAGGTTAGAAGACGTGTATGCAGTAAGTGACATATTGAAAGCTAAAAAGCGCTCTGTGAGAACCTAAAAGCTTAATTAGATGAAAACTTGTTCTCAGGCTTAGCACAGAAAAAAGTTACAAAAATCTTTGGGACACGAGTCAGAGAGGCAGGTAACTTTAACTCTGAGTTATTCCACTGATTTGGGATTATATATGTACCTATCACTGGCACTCGTTTATTGACCTTGCTTAAACAGGCCTTAAACATCAGCCCTCCTACCATGTGGATAGTGTCACCTAAATGACATCCATGTGCTGCAATTCCCATCAAGGACTCCACTACTGAGTGGAATATTCCTCAAATATTTCAAAGAATATTTGAGGAAACTGACTTTTTCACAGCCATAAAACAAAAAGCTTTGGAAAAAAAATTAGATAAAAACCAGGAAAGTAAGACCTAATTCAGAATAAAACAGGTGATAATTTTTCTTGTCTATACAAAAAACATGAGCTTTGTAATGAGCAACAAGCACCCAGAAACTGGGAGAAAAATAAGCTGTTTCTCTCCAGACATACTTATTAGTTTCTATCTGAGTAAAAAGTAAAACTATTTTCAGCCAAGTAGCTACAGCTTTTTATAAATCTTGATCTATTTTTACATCTACCTATTCCAGTAAAGTAGTCTGTAGTAAACACTTCAAAACGTGTCATTTTCTTTAAGCCTTGGAACTGATCTACAAACAAAAGTGCTATTTTTTTTCTGTAATCTTTAAGATGGGCTTGTCGATTTTTATTAATTATTATGATTACATTAGCAATTCACATGTGTTTATACCTAGGAATAATTACAGAGAAATAATATCCCAAGAGAAAAGGGTAACATAAACTGTGTAGGAATAGGATTTTTAGACAAGATTTTTTAAGTTTGTGATGCTATGTGTTTTTCCTAACATATTCATAACTGCCTTGAGCAATTAACATGCGGGGCAATATATGGGGTTTTTTTTAGAGAATGCACCAGCATCATCTCTTTAGTGAGCAGCTCCTGTTCTGCACACCTGTGCATTCAGTCAGTCCTCTACCAAACCAAACAATCCAATCTTGACTGATTTATGTGATTCCAGGTATATTTAGATAATATGTATTTATCTATTTTCACACATGTATTGATTTATCTGTTTATTTAATTATGTTACTAGGATAAAAATGAGGCAGGAAAGAAACCCAAACCAGTACCTTTTAGACCTTCCCTGTAGACTTTAAAAATGAGAAAGTGATCCCAAATGGAAATTTCTCCACAAATAACCTCGAAAGTATTACTTGAAAGAAAACCCTTACTCTGTTGGAAAGGTGTGTGTACCTTTCTTGGTCTCTTTCAAGACGAAGGCATTAAGTAGGGGTGCAAACACTGGTTGTGATACACCACAGAAATGAGCTCAGAGCAGATGACATTCCCTCTGGAGCAGAGTGGTCATGTCCATGTTGCACCAAGGTGCTGGTGCCTTCAATCCCTTACACTACAAACCCGCCTCCATCCAGTGTGGTCATGACTTCCCATCTTCCTCACAGTATGGGACCTGATAGGAGCATTCCCCAGAGGCTGGTGAGCTCCACACGTGCCCTTGGTTGCTCTTTGTACCCCTTGCAGAGTCTTCATGGCATCTTCTGAGAACTGTCTCTGGGCAGAGAGATCCCAGAGAAGATTGTGTTATAGTGTCCATTCCTGGGTGGGTAACTGCATCCACCATTCCAGGATGCAGGGGCAGGCTGAGGGCTGTCTCTCAGGAAAGGCAGCTGCCATGCAGCACCACTTGCCCCAGGGAGAGTGCAGAGCCCTGCAGCTCCAGACTTGCTGCAGAGAGCGTGTGGGTGGCGAGTTCAGAGTCGAGTGCTGGGGTAACACCTGCAACTCTCTGTCCCTGTGCTGGTCTCGGTGTCTGTCCTTAATGGCAGCACGTGCCACCGGCATGAGGGCAGTGTGCAGGATTCCCAGCCTGCTGGACTCACATCAGCACACCCCACAGAGCTGCCCCTCCCTCCTGTCACACTGCAGGAGGGTCCCTCCAGCCTGACGGGGCTCAGCAGCCAAGTTCACTGCACGCACCACTCCACAAGGTGGGTGGCTTTGGAAGGGGATGAACCAGCAGTGCTATGAAAGGCAAGTCCACAAACCACAGCTGGACTTCCTTGGCCAGAAAATGAGCTACCTTAACTAATGCACACAGCCACTCCGTGTCCCACCACAGCATGATCAGAACCTCTGCCCCCACAAGACTCAGAAACCGGGTTTTTTCCTTCACCACCAAAACTGCTAAACACTGCTGGTTTCTGTTCTTCTCATACAGGATATAAGCGACTTCTTATCCCCTAATGCTACGAGCCTGTGTGCTTTCTTATATTTATTATGTTTCCACAGAGATACAAGAGGCAGCACAAACCTGCCTCTGAATCTCAACCTAGGGAGCCAGATTTTCGTTCGCCTTCCCATCATTCATGATCCTGCTACCCCAAAATGGAGAAGCAGCTTCTACCACCTGTCCCAAGAGTACTCTGTTGCTCACTTTGCAAAAACCTGAAGGTTTGTGGGCACCTCTTAGTTGGCTTCTATTGTGTTTTGGAGTTGGCAATATAGTGCAGCCAGGAAAGCCACATTTCCACTTCTCACCAAAGCTCCCACGCTGGTACTGCTCAAGATCCACTTAGGTGATAGTTAAGCTTGGCTAGAGAAAGAAAGGGGGAGAAATTAGGTGGGTTGGACTAAATCATCTGAGTCTGACAACATTTGTTGTAAGGTAGGTAGTTAGCAGTCTCATAGGCATTGGTGGTGACCCTTAGAGCTTTATAGAAAGTGGGCGAGAAGTTGAGGAGAATGTTAAAAAGCAAGAGTAGAAAATTGTCTATCAGTCACTCTACTCTCATTTTCTGGAAAAAAAAGTATTAAAACAAATATTTAAACTATTTGTAAATACCTCTAAGAAAACAAGGAGACAACTGACAACAAATACATCCTTCTCCAAGAACAAATGGTGTCTAATCAAAATATTGTTCTTCTGAGATCCATTAACAGGCATTTGAGTAGGAGGAAGCAGTATGCATTCTATACCTTGGTGCTGTCTTTCATGATTCAGTTTGTTCAGCCTGGAGAACAGAAGGCTCCAGGGTGACCTAACTGTACCTTCTAAAATCTGAAGGGAGCTGACAAGGAAGACGGAGAGGGACTTTTTACACAAGCATGCATAGACAGGACAAGGGGAATGGCTTCAAACTGAAAGAGAGAAGGTTTGGATTAGATATTTGGAAGAAATTCTTTACTGTGAGGGTGGTGGGGCACTGGCACAGGTTGTCAAGGGTAGGTGGTGGATGCCCCATCCCTGGGAGTGTTCAAAGCCTGGTTGGATGGGGCTCTAAGCAGCCTGGTCTAGTGGGAGGTGTCCCTGTCCACGACATGAGGGTTGGAACTAGAGGATCTTTAAGGTCCCTTCCAACCCAGGCTATTGTACGGTTTTATGATTCTCCATGCTTATAATGAGGCTATTACATAACCCCTGTGTTATGTTAGATGGCAGCAGTAAAGCTGCAACAGGGCAGGTGGGATAGCTGGACCCAGTGGTTTTCAGTGGTTCATTGACAAAATTGAGGGTAGCAGCACACAACAATCCAGAAGATGTCACACAATCTAGTATTATTAAATATTTTAGTAATAACCTAGATTGTGAAACAAGAAAGCACATGTCCTACATTTTCAGAAGCTGCATACTAGGGAAGAAAACAAGACTTGTGAATAACCACAAGAATTAAAGAAAAGTTCTAAAAAAAGAAAATGCAATTCAGAAACAATGCACATATTGTTCTGCTTGTAGACAAGAATTTGTTAGTTATTTGATTGCAGTTATGTATATTAGAAAAAAAATCTGGAAAAAATACTTTCCTTTTCCTTGGTTCTTTTCCTTGTATCTTGGTATTTTACACCATCTGAGCCTGAACTCCCTCCTATTACATATATACTTTCAGAAATATCCTTCCTTGCATTTTATTTCTCTGGCTAACTTACAGTGTAATTTCCACGATAAAGGCTTGTATTACCATTTTAGCATAACTCTTTAGTATGATGACCTACATTTCATTTTCTGCATATTTCCTCCTTATGCTGAGATCAAAGGGGAGCTAATGATTGAGGCACTGGTCTGACTGAAATTCCCATCCTCCTTTTGCACAGAGGTGATGTGTGCTTGTGCTTCACAGCATTTGTTTAGCAAACTGCCTACTCTGCTATTTCCTATAAACTCACTTTTTGTAAGGCCACTCACTTCCAGCCTCAGTTCTATTTCCCTTTACCCTTCATGATCCATTCCCACTGATTAACGTTGGGATGCAATTTTTCTAGAATTCATTGTCCCAGTGTTTCTGTACCTCAGCTGGATGCAGAGATCTGTCTGGTTAATTCTGAGAACTCTAAATCCACAGAGGAGCAAAATGCACCAGGAATCATTTACTGAAATGCATGACCTTGAAATAGCATAGTTCCACAGCACAGATGGAGTTTACCAGATGTCTGAGTGTAGGAAATTATGAGATTTAAGAGTCAGTACTTTGGAGTGGTTTAAAAAAACAGAGATTACTGGATAGGATAGAGATACTGCAAGTATATTTAAGCAAGTATATCTACATGTGGATCCATGACTTTGGTGCCCAGACTAGTCTGCCAACCCTGCCTCTCCAGTGTGCACTTATCTGTGCAATGCATGTACATCCTGAGCAGAGTGAAATGTTCTCTCTTCATTGATACCAAATGTGGGGCTCTTTCTTCAGCCATCAGCAGTGGTCTGATGATGATAACCCCTCTGCTATTGGTTGTCCAATGTCTGGCTCTTCAAGCTGTCATATTCTGATCCCCTGCAGGTGTCTGAAATGACCAAAAATTCATGCAGTATGGCCTCACCATCTAGGCACAACAAGAAGAGCTGTTCTTCAAAACAATTACATCATCCTTTAAATTTCCAGTGCTAAAAATAGGCAGGAAGGATTCTTCCCCTAAAGATGTCTTGAAACAGTGCTGTTGTTAGCAATGGGGTTTGTACAGCAAGGTCCTGTCTGGAGAGAGGTTCACAGATGCATAAGCATTACTCTTTCTAGGACTAAAAGCTGCCTGGGGACATGAATTCCTTTTAAAGAAATACTTTTCCTATCTCCACTCTCTCTTTCATCCATCCTATCCCCAAAGTGCCACATTTCTTTGTATCTCCAAGATGCCCCAACAGTTGAGGCTTCCCTTATTATTTGGGTCAATACAGCTACTGATCATAGCTGCCTATGGAACATAACAGGGCATCTCTGCTGCTAAGGGATAAAGGACAGGTTAGTCTGGCTGTGTTTTCAAATGTCACACCTAGCTGAAATCACAGCTATCACTTAGGGAAACTGTTTTCTCAGCCTACAACAATTTCCCTCAGCACTGTCATTTCATCATGCAAGGGTTACTCATGGGTGAACCGGAGAAGGTTCAGCAGTTCATTTTCTTTGGGTATGAGAATTGAAATACCAATGTAAAAATTCTGTAAAATGTATCTTTTTCTCCCATCTACCATTCTTGTTGTATTTTCTTCCTATTCCTTGTTGGCAAACTCTCTCACCACTGATCTCCTCTGCTGTTGTGGTTTGAGTCACAATGGACTAATCAGAAGTTGGCTTTTTTTGATTGGCGTGTTGTTTGGCCACTTGGGGAGCAGAGT
>VZSR01000499.1:1558271-1584736 GCA_013398615.1 Brachypodius melanocephalos
TTTGGTGAATTTAAAACCATTACATTAATTGGTGGCCCGTACAGGGGACAGTGTAACCCAAACCATCACATCTGCTAATCTTTTTCTAAGATTCTGCCACTGAGTCCTGCAGGGTAGTGGGCTCATCAAACCCCCTGTGCATCTCAACATGATGAGCAATGAAGTCAACACCCTTTCCATGCTCTTCATGTCATCAACAGGCCAGTGTTAAATCGTGGGAACGGGTATCGACGGTAGCAGGATGGGACAGAACTCTTTGGAGACAGGGTTGCTCTGGAACACGAGGTTTATTGCAGGGGCTGCAGGGTGCGGGAGGGCCCTGCCCTGAGCTGCCAGCCTTCAGCTCAAAGCAGGGTCCGAATAGGGGAGTTCCAAGAGGCCTGTCTCCTCTTGCTTTACAGTTTTATCTCTTTCTCTATTGGATATTCTAACAGTAACCAACCGATACAGGGCACAAATCCTACTACATTTGCATACAGCCTATAAGGACTACTAGATTACCATATCACTCTATATTCCAAACCTTAAGGATCACTCCGTAGTCTATCTTTTCTCTTATGCCTTGAGGGGACTCCACCCATGGGTCCCTGGGTCTTTGTGTGCTATTGCTTAATCCACCTTTGGCTAACAGCTTTCTTCCTGCTGGCCCTGCCCACATCTCAAAGGCTGCCTTCATCTCTATTTCACTTTCAGGCTTCATATTTTCAGAATTTCTTTCTAAGCAATCATATCTATAAGGCCTCTCTGTCTCACCATTCCCAACAGGCCAGGGAGCCCTTTCTCAGGATAAAAGGTATTGTGAAGCACTGCTGAATACCAGCTCAAGGACCCGGAAGGCTGTTTTTCCAAAACTCAGCAGACATACACTGCACAAGTGAGATTGCTGTCTTTTGGCTTGCCCCAGTTTAGGTATGGGGACATAGGAATAGAAGAATAATTGCTAGAGGAGAGGAAATAGCCTCTTGCAGAGTTGGAGCAATTCTTCTTCCACTCCTTTTGCTCCTGCCCCAATCTACATACCTCCAGGAAACCCTACACACATAGCAAAACACCCTATATTCACAATATCTTCTGTCCAGCTTCAGAGGCACTTGAGCTTTTGGTTCAAAGATGATACCAGGAGATTTTGCAAAAGCCCTCATGTTTTGACCTGTGACACGGTTGCCAAGCAGAAAAAAAAGTGCTTGTTCAAATACGTGAAATAAGGTTGTACTGAGATGTCAGCTGAGGAATTAACATTTAATTTTCATATTTGTCCAAGTTGTTACTTACCATCAATTTAAAGAAGCAGTACTAGCGGATCACACCAGTGGATTCTGTACCAACATGTTGTAAGATCCAGTTTCTGTTATAAGGAAATTACCATCTAGAAAAACAGAAGAAATATTATCCCATTGCAGACACATATTATCCCATCCCATTCAAGCACAAACATGCCAAGGAATATGCCTGAGGACACCCAGAAAGACTCCATCAGTCAAGTGAGCCATATTGGGGTATGAACAATACGAGCCCTTTACTTACTGCTGCTCCAGACACTCTGTATCTTCCCCTAAATCAGCATGTTAATTCATCACCAGGAACACCACAGGTGAAGAAGCTGTTGAAATCTATTTTCTCTTTGTTGTCATTATTTATGTGCATGAGAACAAGAGACTGAAGTCAATAAGAATCAATGAGATCAACATATCTGCTGTAGAAATGAATTGCCTTTAAATATATACTTTAAAACAAATATTCTGCTTTTTTATACTGTTATGTCACTGAAAAGAAGGATCTATCTGAAAAACAGACTACATTTAACAATGGAAAAACAGGGAAATTCAGGTAAAAGTAAACAAGCAGCTTGATAACAAGTGCATGGTAAACAGACATTTCACTGAGAAAGGAGACTTTTCAGATATTTCCATGACATGTTGTTGCCACTTGAAATGTGGTGCCTTCTGGTGCTGTCTCAGAATATCTGGCAGAACATGTTGTATGTAATCAGACGCTATTTTTTCAATGTACATTTTTTTTAAATTCTGTCTTCTCTGATAAGCATCGTGCAAGACAAATGTTCTACTTGCCAAATAATTTCTTTCAGAAAAATTGAAAAAACACATCTCTAGAATTTTCTGTTCCTAGCAACTCCAACTCCCATCTTTAAAAGTCTTAATGCAATAAAGCAAAATATTTAAGACACTTTGGCTCACTGTCAAATGTCCTACTAAAGGAAAGTATATTTGAAAGATATTTAAAAATAGTAGTAGTCACACAAAATCATAATGAAAAAGCCTATAATAATAATAATAAAATTTACCATTAAGTATAAATATATCTTTCTATTACATAGAATAAACAGTCACACTGCGGAGCTTACACTTGTGAAATGTGGGCCTTCACCACTCACCAAACTCACTCATGTACTCAAAACACCACTTGCCTTTACCCCTTTGTAGTAAATGAATGCTAATGAGTAACATTCCAATTAACTCTCACCCAACTAAATAATTTTTTGGTTCCCCAGATAGAACTTTTGCATGGACATTCTTCAAAATCATTGTCAAGGCTACGGCCTGGTTTTATCGAGCGACATCTCAAAAAGCATAAAGGACAAAAAAGAAAGTGGTGAAAATGAAAATCAGAAGAGACAATGTTAAGTAACACATTCAGTGGTGACAAGAGAGCTGGCAAGATATCCAACCTCAAGGTCAGTGCATCTTCTCTGGCTACAGCAGAGCTTGTGTGGAAACAGCAGCTTTTTCTCACATTATTACATTGGCAGGAGCCATGTGGGGAAGTGCAGAAAGTGACCTGCAGTTTTCATGGGTCCGGCATCAAGTCTAGTGTGTTAGATTTGCACTTCTTCAGAACAACTTAGAAGATGCAAGGAAATATTTGCCTACTTGGTTCCCAGCAAATGATAACATTGAAGTTCTTGCCTGAGCATTGCCTGCTAACAAGGAATGCAGTGAAACAGGAGTGGATCAGGAGACAAGATTTTGCACATCTTTTTCTTCTGGCCATGTTCCTGTTAACATTCCTTGTCCTGTTCTAGGTGACCCTGTGGACCTGCTGTCCAGGCCTCCTCCCAGTGCTGGGCTGGGCCACAGGCAGAGGCAGAATGAGAAGTGGCCAAGGCAGCTCCTCACGACACCCAGAGTGAATTGGCTCTTTCTGAACAGCCTTTTCTGGGGGGAAGAAGAAAAAAGCGTTGAGTTTCTACAGCTCTTTGTGGCCATTGGCAGCCACCCTCTAAATCCTGCAGCCCTCATCCAAACTTCAGTTTGGACTTCAGGAGTCAGAGTTCTCACTGAAGCATCCAAGACACTGCTCTCCACAGATTCCCCTTTATGACAATCCCATTCTCCCATTCAGACCCCACCCCACGGCAGCTCCAACTACGTAACCCCTAAGGGCTGCCAGTCAGTGGTCAGTCCCCTGATGGACCAACCAACACACATTTGCAGACATCCTGGCAGGCTGCCCCAGGAGGCCTTGTGATATCCATGTTTCCCCCTTCTCCATCATCAGGTTCAAAGGGGATGACCAAACCTCGAACCCAAGCAGGATCATTCACAGCATGGAGTGGAAGAGGCTGAGAGCCCTCTGTGCTGTTGGTGGTGAAGTCATACTGGCACAACAGCGGGGAACAGGGCTAGTTTAACCACATGCTATGAAATACTGTGAATAAATGGAATGTGCTTTTCTTGTTGATTACAGTATGGCAGGTCCTGATTGACAGACTAGACACAAATGTGCAAACTGCACAGGCTGCACAAGCAGTGCAGCCCTGATGGCTGTTGTGTCCTACACAGCTTCTGCAAGGAACTGGCTGAGCCTTTCCATATGGACTGAGCAAGGACTATTTCTTCAGCAGCTTTATGCCCATCTTCTGCAGTCTGTGGGTAGGTGGAGAAGCCAGATGACTCTCTGTGTCTGACCATGCCTTCATTAGCAGGGTCAACTGAGCAGAGTAGGGTGGAGCTCAATGACTTTTCTATCCAATACTGTTTTCCAGAGGAAAGGTTTAGGTGTGCCTGCTTTACCCTCACTCCCCAGGGCACATCAATCTGTGCTTCTGATGAAGCATGGTTTCTCTGGCTGTGTCTGTCCTGGCCCTCTGTGTCCTTTTTGACCTTTTGAGCATTCTGGCATGTGGCTGTGACTGCTGCCTCCACAACCCTCAGGAAACATCACGGGCTGAGGGTTACATGTTTTGCTAGAGAAAAACATGGCTGACAAGTGGCTGCGCCATGCAGCTCAGGAAAGGGGGGAGGGTGAGGAGAGATTTGCTTGCTGTCTGCTTCCTAGGAGGCAGTGGAGAGAGTGGCAGAAGGAATAAGGCTGTGTAAGCAGCTTGTATGGATGGGGGAGGAAGAGTTGATGAGGCCTAGAAAGGCAGGGAAAGAAACCAGCTGGTTGAATCATGCAGGACAAAAAAAGCATCCTTCACCAAGGAAATCCTTTCTCTCTTCTGTCCACAGTGACACAAGATCTTCTATCCTGTCCCATTTTCTATCTTTTTTATCTCTAGAGAAGCTGCCCCTTTCCCCTTTCACCAAGGCTTTTGGCCTACCACTCTATTCATGGAGTGGACAGGCTGTGCCTGCTGAACCTCACAAAAGGCCACCTGCACCCCAGGTGGTTTTAAACCTCTCCATATTGTGGAGAGGAGATTCCCAAAAGGTCACCCTGTGGTACAGAGCCTGCTGCCATTTTGTGCCCTTCAGCCCACACCTAAAGAGGACTCTGAAGAGAGGACACAACAGACATTATTCTTCCTTAACAGGCCTACCTGGCACGCCTTGGGAGCACAACCAGCGGAGCAAGGAACTATCCTGGCAGAAAATGCAACTTGTACCCTATGACAATTGCTCCATAGTGCTGCTGTGAGGGAATTACAGACCAAGGACATGGCAGTGGTACAGCCCTGGGATCAGACAGAACAGCAGAGCCCTGATCACAGCTCGGCACCAGGTGAGATCACAAGCACAGCCGAACCAAGTGTGGGCAAGGTAGCTGTGCCCACAGGGACTGGGAGCAGGTGAGTGTGTGTCTTCAGCCACAGACCAGAGCAGTGAGGATTCTTATCTGGCCGTGGCCAAGGAGCCTCCTACATGGCAGGACAGAGCCCATGGCAGGAGGAACAAACCCAGCTTGCTCCTCAACAGGGCCATAAGAATCCCAGCACCAGAAGCCACCTGATGATGCCGCCAAAAGGTGTGATCTATTCATTGTTTGGATTTTCATTTTGTTTAGATTTACCTGATATTAATGAAACAATAGACATTCATATTAGTACTGGCATTAAGATTTTTGACATTTAGGCCCAAAGAGATTAAAAGGCTTTGGCTTCCAAATACTTTCATTAAGCCATGCCTTCAAATTTGATGAAAATGCTTCTTGCTTTGTTGAAAGCAAAGATTTCACACTACATGTTTGACCAAATTTCTTTGCAATTCCCACTCTCAGAAAAGTAAGCTAATTTCTCATTTCATTGTAGCAAGCCATAAAAACAAACCTGTCGTTCATCCATGCCCTACAGGATTTTTGATGCTTTTTTTGGCACTTGCCTTAGTATTGGAGAACATTCCCAGACAATCGGGCAATGAAGTGTAGATACCTTTTGGTGTGGGGAGTAAAGGATAGGCCCTTTTTTTTCTGGAAACAATGTCTAATGTAGACAAAACTTCAGTTTTGTTTTTGACCTTCTAGTGGGATGCGATATCTGAGCATGGATTCATCCTCACCACTTCTTTCTTTCATGTCAGTGTGTATTTAATAATGAGAGGTATAGTGCAAAGACCATCTTTTTTGGCCATGTGGGAATGGACTGTACACAGTTATAGACATTACATCCAAAGCAGCATGATTGTATTATGTTTGTGTCTCAATATATAAAAAAGCTGCCCTAGGGATAACAGGCAGGTCTAAGTAATATACACATAACATAAGGGCTCCTGCTGTGTACTTTTGACACTCCTTAGCAGTGAGAATTAAGATCTATGACTCTCATCTCTCAGCTGATAACATCAAGACAGGCTGCAGTGACTGCACAGAGCCTTTCTGAAATCAAATTGGTCTCTTTGCAAACACAACAGGTCACATGGGGTCTGTTAGACAAGAACAGTTGAGAACTGCAGTGTGTATAGAAACAAGTCCCATTTCCTGCAGCAGGTGAGGCTGTACCTGATAGGGGTCTCTGACTCCATTCTGTGACACAGGGACATGCTTTTACTGAGGATATGGACAGGAACTGCCACCAGAAGCTCATAGCTTTGCAAAGAGGTAATCTCCGGTGGAAGAAAACCTAACCACCACCGAATAATTAATCTTGCATTCCACTTGAGATGTCTCCCACACAAATGGGAGAAGGTGTGTCATGATTCAGATCACTGCCAAAATAGCACGGCGTGGCATTTTGCAGTTTAATTGTCTCAACAGATCATTTATTTTTTTCTGTAAGAGCAAGCTTGCTTTGAGCTCTCCTCCTTGAAATACCAGGGTGAACTTCATCAAATGCAGTTTACTTTTCCTGAGTGACTAACAAGACCCCTGTGGGAAGTACAGCAGACTGCACACTCCTTAGCAGAAACTGGTGCTCAGGAAGTTCCACCTGAGCATGAGGAAGAATCTCTTTACTGTGCAGTGACCGAGCACTGAACAGGCTGGCCAGAGAGGGTGGAGAGTGTTCCTCAATGGAGATATTCCAGAGCCATCTGGACACAATCCCGTGCCAGGGCATGATCCTGCTCGAGCAGAGAGGTTGGACGAGATGATCCCACTGCGATCCATTCACAGACCCATTCCATGATTCTGTGAACTTAGTAATTTCTTCAGTTAATGTTTGTTTGTGGGGTTTTTTTCCCCTAGAAATGTCAGAAGTGGCTTCTTGTATTAGTAGCTTCAGTTCAGCACTTACTTATTATGGACTTAGTAAGTATTTTAAAATAGGTTTGCAATAAGTTCATAAAACCTTTGTAAAATCTCAATGCATTCAGCATGTACTTTTATATATCACTCTGGCTTTCTCAGAAATAAAAGTGAAGGCAATGAATCCATAGTTAGACAGTTAAAACACTGGATACTGAAATGCTTTTCAGAGAAATATATGGTGGCACAGGTATGACTATCAACAAGCTCTTGGGTTCTCTAACCATGCAAATACCATATAAAGAGAAAAATACACAGATATAGGAAGTCAGTTGTAGAAACAAAACAGAGTAAGGGGCTACAGTTTCCCTGGTTTTTCCCTACTGGATGATAAAGATGTATTTGTACCATTTCCTGACTCACTACATTGAGATTAGGATGAATTTGATTTGATCTCACTGCAGGGTTCCTGAGCTTGAAGTATCCATGGCAAGGTAAGCAAAGCACTCAGCAATTCACCCTGAGAGTGGCATCTTACCACCCTTTCTAAGGGATTAATGCAACACTGGCTGAAATTCGTGAGGTTCTTACTGCAGAGTTAATAAGAATTGTAGCTATCAAATACAACAGAAAAAAGGGCTCTGCAGCCACTCGGGAGGATATGTGAAGAAACAGGAAACAGATCTGATTTTTAAGTGTCCTAGTGTTTATCTGCAAGCAATCTGTAAGTGCACACCAAACATGTTAGTTCTTTATAAGCGATAAACAGAGGCAATTCCATTTCACCTTTACACGGAGCTGGCCTTGTTCTTCAGGAGGGTGAGCCACAGGTCACAGGCACTGGCAGATTTCTGCAAAGTAACAGGGTCATTTACCTCATCTAAGTCATGGAAATGGCACGTGAACTGTGTCAGAGTCCCCAGCACCTTCTTTTGATATTGCTACAGAGGCTGTGTTTCAGCTTTTAGAAGCTTTCTTCACACTCCACTGCTGCAATGGAATGTTTGGATTTAATTCACTACTACTAATAAAATAATATTTATAAATATAGGTACTTAATACAGGAGGTGTTCTGTGATCCAACAACCAATATTTATGTTTATTTATTTATTTATTTTAAAAGGCCAAGCTTAGGAGAAATCAAGCACGAGGGCTGCAATTCAATCCATACATCCTTACAGAGCAAAGCTTCCTGACAACACCTGCCCAGAAGGCAATTTGCACTAGTTACTAGTGAACTCTGCCCTTCCTTAAATAACACATATAAGAAATATCAGCGGCATAAATAATACTCTTCCCCTCCCCCCCTTCAGCAGCTGAAACAGAAATTAGTAGAATGAGAAAAGCAAATAAACCCACCACACATACGACAATGCTGAAAAAATGTGAAAGCTGAGCTGCAGTCTGGTTTGCAACAGCCCTTCACCTCTGCTTGAAACAGCCAGCCTTGGAACAGCCAGCCATGGAACAGCCAGCCATGACTTCCCTGATGGACACATTAGGGATAAAGAGTAAGGTTCACTTACACAGTAGTTCCAGTGACAGTTATTAATTCAATAAAAAGCAGCTTATGTCCACCCCATCACAAACCTCTAGTAAATAGATTGTATTTATCTCTCCACCTGCTTCTTATTCCAGTCTTCCTCACCACTCATTATTCTCTCAGCAGTCACAGCATCTGAAGTGTTGCTTCACCAGCACTCATTTCTTCAGTTCAAATCTCACCAGAGACATCCCCCACTAGGAAAGCTTGATCCCCACTCAATAGGATTATTTCTAAACTCCCTCCATGGGCTCCCAAACCCCTCACAGCAATTCCTTACTTTGCCCTAGGCTGGTCACAGTAGAGCCCTAACAGTAAGTCATCATTCCCTTCACACCATCTTAGTGTCCACTCTTTCAAGAAATTCCTTTGCTGGTCTCTTTCCTTTGTGTTCATGTTTCCCAGCTTCAGTGATTGACACAATCTTACTTCCATCATCGCTGCCATTTCCTCCTTTCTTTTCCTTAAAGCTTTCCCAAGCAACTCTTCTCACTGAAACCCTGTATCTTCGCCATAATCTCCTTTCTTCAGCTGCAATATGCTAAAACAGAGATTTTGTTCAAGCACATCGGGGACAGGATTACAGTTCATGGAATGCTTTTGAAGATCATAAATGTCTGAGATCAGAGGTCATATATCAAGCTAATACAGTGTCTATTAAATGTGTCTTCAAGATGTGTTTGATGCATTTGTGAAAACAGGAACAGCAGGAACAGCAAGGAGAGGAGCAATTGCTGAGAATTTCCAAGAGCTGTAGCACATGCCAGGCATAAAAGAAGGAAATGACAGCAATCAAGGTTAGACACCTCTGTTAGAATGGTCTACTTACCCCTCATGCCAAGATTTTGCACTGAGTTCTCCTGATGCTAATCACCACCAAGAGGACAATATGAAAACCCATTATCCCAGAGGTTAAGGTGAATAGCTAGTAGATGTGCTGGGAACATCATCTGAGAATTATAGTAGCTTGTTTCCCCTAAGTAAAGAGAAGAAAAAGTTATTGTGCATCAGAAAATCATGGAAGTGTCCTGAGGCTTCTCCTTGGATGCTGTTAATCACATATAACCCTCACCTCAGAACCTTTCCTTAGGTGTTGACAAACAGAAAAAGAAAGAACAAGATTTAAAAGTTCAAGACATCATTAAAAGCATGGTTAAGACCCAAATTAAAGGATGAGAGCAATGGAGGAAGGTATTGGAAGGTGGGAAATAGTGTCAAAGTTTAAACTAATTTTAAGTTTCAAAAAACCCCAAATAACAGAGACTGGGAAGCTAGTGAATATGAAAAAAAATAGAGCTGAAAACCTCTGAACGTCGAAGTATTCCAATGTATAATATTGGATCATTCCTATACTGTACATACTGGGAATAAAGCCAAGACATTGGAGAAATGGAAGACTATGAAGGAAAGAAGGAAGTCTAGCAGAAGTATCCATGTCAATATTGAACCCCTTCACAGTTTTCCCAGTTTCACTAAAAGAGATAATCACAAGCAAGAAGCATTTTCCAGAGGGAAGCAAGTTAATAAAAAAAATTAAAATATTATCAGCTCTTGCTATAAATGATACTTGTCTCTGTGCCCAGATATTTTGCCTTTGGGAGCAAAGCAGGTTTTTTCCCCCCCATCTGCTGTTATTGGAGAGATTTTCCAATATTTCCTTATGCTGCCTCCCTATGGTTCCAGGGTATAACTTGATGTAGACTGGGGCTATGGATAGATCATGACAAATTTTATAGAGAGGAACAAAAAGTGACAAATCTGGTTCTAAAAAGCTAGCTTTCAAGGTCATCTGCTGACAGGTTCCATATGACTGCCAGATTACTGTTTGAGTTAAGGTACTGCCTAGGAATACCAGACAGAAACTAAGAGCCTATTTGTGAATATAACATAGAGATAATTAACATAAATTGCACCACTTCTAATAAATTACGCCACTTCTAATGAATTAAAAAATTTAGACAAATCCTGTGCTCAGTCAGACAGTTTCAGTGCAGAAGCTCACAGTCTATGAGTTTGTTCTGACACAGTGGAGAAACTAAAGAGGAAAGACTGACAGGGGCAGGCAAGAAAATAGGCAACAAAAAAGCAAATAGTCTAACAAGAAGCCAAGACTTTGAGGAAGCAGCTCCTTATTTGCTCAGTCTCCATCTTCTAAAAGCTGTGACAATACATTTTGTTATAGCACCTTTTCATCATTTCTGTTTTGTTTTATTCAGCAGTCACTCAAAAGTTAGATAATGGAAAGTAATATTAAAGGTTATGAAAAATGCAGAGTAGAGTTCAAATTTTAAACAGACATGCAAGTGAGCCTTGTCCTTGCCTCTTCACTGGAGGAAAAGTGGGAATTAATATTGTAGACCTTTGCTAAATACTCATAAGACCTGCACTAAATAAACTCTCAAGTCAATCACATTTAAGAAGTTCACTGGAATTTTCTGCTTTTTTATAGAAGGGTCTTCTAACTAACTTTTGCAGATCATTCAGTATAAGGTCTTACAGAGCTGCAGACATGATACAATCTTTCTTAATTACTATCAGCCATTATTTCTTCACTATTCATCATTGTTTTTCACACTCTGGTAGATTGCTTGTCCTCATTTTAATCAGTCAATTCATCCCGCGAGTCAGAATCTGTATAAATGTCAAGTCAATACTTAATTCTGTTAAAGTTGAAATTGAAAACCTTATCTCATAAACCAAACTACATTTTGCAGTCTGGGCTCTGAGTCAAAGTCAGGTGACGTGAGGGAAAGTTCAGAGAACCAGAAGAAATTCCTGGAACATCTTGTGAGCCAGTGACAATAAATTGTATGTCTCACCAAATTCCACCTCAGGTAGAACCCTGCCACGCTGCACTAGAGTACACTGTCACAGGCTTACCATTTCCAGTAAAGATTATTGTATTTTAATGGGGACTGATTCTGCATCCATTAGTGGCCTGCTTAGTGCTGAAAGGCTTGATGAGTTGCTCAAGATATCTAGAATAGTATATTATCACTTAGTTATTGGAAAGCCACCAGGCAGACTATCAAATGTTTCGCTCTCTCTTATTATTTTTCTTAATTAATGACAGAGGAGACACTTTCCTGCTTTACCTGCAGGAAAATTCTGTAATCCTTAAACACAGAAATCACAAAGCAGAGAGAAATTAAAAGGATATATATAAAGGTGCCTTTAAACAATGGTAGATACTGAATTGACAAATTTTTTCTATTTTCAGAGCTTCAAGAGGACATTATTTTTGTGATTTACAGGAAGGAAAGAGTAGAGATTTGTGTTCCTGCTTAGATGTTTGCTGGGAACTCAGTCTCCCAGCATGCTGACTTTTTACTCAACGGTTTAGTTAGATAGATGTACAATTGAATTTACAGCCAAATTATCTTCATAATATTAGTAAATGAGACTGCACTGCTCTGTATTTATAGTCTTCTTGGAAATGTGAAATTCATCTGCCCTTTCAGAGACAGACATCAATGAACAGACTAAGAACTCCAAGCCAAATATTTTCCAGTAAAAATAATTTTACCTATTTTTAGGTTTGCATTATTTTACTTATTTTAGATATTATAAAGCAGATGCAGTAAAAACATGGAGGTTTGAGCTGCTGAGCACCCTGAATTTTCTCTGAAAGGTAAGCTGGAATAAGCCAGGTAGGAGGTATTCCTGGGTAGGACCTGTTCAGCTCCAGAGAGTGAGGAACACGTGACTCCTCACAACACCCTAGGAAGGCTTTACAGGGACAAGTAAGGAAAATGCAAATAAAACAAAACAAAAGATCTTAGCTGGGAAACTTAATAATTTCTCGTCTGAATGGGTCCTACAGCAAAGCAAGTGCAGCCTTTAGAAATGTCACCACTAGATCTGGGCATTCACCTCTCTGGGAAGTGTCCCATCCTCCAGTGACTGTTGGGCCTCTGAACTACAAACTCAGGTCACCATGTGGGGAAATATTACTATGTTTAAAAAATCACTTGTTTTATTAAAGAAAGACCTAAAATATTAGAAAGATTCATAGATTTATAAAAACCATAAAAAGCATTTCTTAGGTATGGGTCTTTAGCTGTTAGCATGGACTTAATTAACTGAATTCCCAAATAGCCTTGGGGCATGACCAGAACAATATTGGCAAGATCTCTCACCCTGAGCAATTGAACACGAATTTTTTACTCCCTCAAAGATAAATAAAACACAAAACTGCTGCTGACTAAAACCAAAACAACCCCTCCCTCATTTTTTACACATCACTTACTCAAGAGAAATAGGGTGGGGTTAAAGTGTTTTTGCAGTATGGGAAAGGGGATGCAGAGCTGCCACAGAAAGGGGACAAAAGTCACTATTTTGTTATCCTCCATGCTGGCAGCCACAACCCCACTGCCCGCTGAGCTGCCTGCAACCCCACATCCCACTGGGACACTGCAGAGAGCAGTTCCAGCTCAGAGCACCCTGTGCTAGAAGGAGGTACAAGCACTCCTCTGCCTGAGAGCATCATTAGGTTATTTTTGAGTTTGGGGGAGGACAGAGGCTGTTTGAGATCACAGTTGCCCCTCCTGAGCAGTGAGATTCTGAGAAGATTTTATTCCCTGAAGTAGCCCAATTTCAAAGGACTTAAAAGACCTGTTTAGGAAAATGAGGAAGGATCTTGTCATCCTTTTTGTCTTGCTATCCAGCAAATGAAACACAAATTAACCCCAGCTTGTAACTTGCAATTATTTTGCACCTGTTTCTTTGGTGTGCTTCTCACTGAGGAAGAGTAAGTCCAGGCTGCCACTACACTAGGGCTGGTGAGAAGGTCAGACGTGAAGCTCTTGCAAACCTGTGCTCTCACCATGCCTGCCACAATCCAGGTGGAGAACTTGGAATTGCTGAGGGTTAAAGCACACTCCAGGACACAGGCTTGGCTAGTTGCTGTTATCCAAACAAGCTGGCAGCAACTCCCTTTTCCACTGAGAAGAAAGGCTTCTGTGTTAGATTTGATAATTTCACCTTTCATCCAATAAGTCTCCTCGGTGTGAAATAAAGTGAAATGAGAATCCCGCATGATGGACTTAAAGCCATCAGCATTTTTTTACTGTTTCAATGTTTTCAAAATTATGCAAGAGAGTACCTGGAAAGTTCTGGAGTACTTGGGCCTTAGGCACACCTGGGAAAGATGGGTTTCTAAGTCAGACTTCCAGCTTGATTTGTGTGCTGCTTTGAATCTGCTCATTCTATAGTTTCTGGTTTGTTTAGCCTTTGTTGCAGTGCCTCCTCAAACAGTGAATTCTTCCACATACAGGTTGTCTCCCACCATACATTCATGGAGCCCAGAAAGACAAACTTCCATCCAGGTCTTGCTGAAACACAGGTAATAATCTAGTTTGATTCTTGCTGGGGATATATATACCTCACTAAATCAATGGGCTTTAAACACTGACGTTATTTTTCTAATGGCTTTAGGAAATCAGTAAACTCTCTTTTGAGAGCTGGTACTTGAAATAATCTCCAAAATGTCACACATAAAATCAAGCAGAAATGCAAGCCAAGCTAGAAACCTGAGTGGGGCAGGAGGTTCTTGTCTGCGTCCTGTCTTTGTTCTTAGACACTCAAGCACACACACAATGCCAAAGAGGAGCATGGAGCAAGGAGAGAGGGAAGCTCACCCTGAACAAGCACAGCAGTGTAATCATGAAAAACTTGGTGAGCAAAGGAGAATGTAACAGCTGTAGGAGCATGGAGTGAATCTCGGCTTTTGTGCTGAAGGAAGACTGCTGGCCTCTCAAATGAACAAGATCTGCTCCTAGCCATACCTCTTTCACCAGTTTCTGTTAAGTGAGACAATCAACAAGATCCTGGATAGGCTCATCAGAGTCATATCAATTCTAACAATGCTTTTAAGTGCAGCAAAAAAAGAAATGTCAGGACAAATAAGCCAGAGAAGATACACATCTGCTATATTTGTCCCTGAGTGATGGAAAAGGACAAGTGGCACGAATCCCCAAACCCCACAATTTAGAAAGTTTTCCCCTTTGATTACCCAATGCACTGTGCCTTTTATTCTGTCTGCTGTATCAACTCACACATAATCAGGCAACAAAAAGGAAACAATACCCATTTTTTTAAACTATAAGGACCTAAAGCTCTCCACGAGCACAGAAGACCAAAGATCTGGGTTCATATAGCAGTCCAGATCTGCAGAGACACTGTGTAATCCTGCTTCCTTTTTTCTCCTAAGTAGAACAGAAACTGTACTTACATCCTGACAGGAAGAGTCACCAAAGGGTGTGCTAGGTGCAGACCTTTTGCACCTCTAATGTCTGATTCAGTGCAAAGAATGCAGATCTGTGAATCATGACACTGAGCTGAACAAGCAGTGACACAGCTGGAGCCAAAAGCCCTCCAAACACTGCCACTCACTCAAGGCCTTATTGTAAACATAAAATGAACAGAAGAAGCTGATGTGTTCGAGGCAGAAACAAACCAGAAGGCAGTCTGCCAGCCTCATCCCTCCAGCAGCATGTTTTCCTACCCAGGTAGAATCTTTGGGGTAAAGAATGCGTGGGCAGTGGGTGGAAAAGAATCCCAAATGTGGTATCTCGCAGGTAGGTGGAGGATCTGATTCACATTGTAATCATTTGTAATAGCCTGCAGCCAAAAGGCCAAATGCTGTCATCTCCTCAGATCTCATAAGCAAAGCAGTGTAAGCTGGATCAATATTTGCAGTGGAAGGTCTCCAAGTGGCACCAATGCGGGCAGGAAACGATTCTGATGAGAGCTCGGCTTGACCCAATGCTGAGCCAGAACTGCAGGATGAGGTTTGGAAGGAATTACTCTGGCAGCATTGCCACTTCTTACACAGGGCTCTAAAGGGCTGGTGATGAGGGGTCAATAAAAGCACCAGGCCACTTTCTCTTGCAGTAGGGTTTCCTGATACCCTGGACAATGTCCAGCCTATACAATTGCATCCTAACTCCTTGCTGCAGCTGGAGACAACAAGGATTTGCCTTCCTAGCAAACACCCAGCAGGGCCCTGATCTCTCTCTTTATGTGCAGTCCAGAAACACAGCGATCTGCAGTTCTAGTTAACTTTGGAAATTTAACAGGCTGGGGATACTGAACTTGCCCCAAAATCGTAAACTGATTTCAATGAAACCTAAGGATATATTTAAAGAATGCATTGGTTTTCTTGAGCTGTTGTCTCCAGTTAAAAATAGTGTTCCAATAGATAATTCTAAGTTTGAAATTAGGATCTTTGCATATGCTTCAGCCCACTTTGTCTATTTTGGGAATGTGCAAAGAATTTGAGACTGAAAAAAAATAAGTACAAGCAAAATACAGTTGTCTCCTTGTTATTGAAACAAACACTAAGTCATATATTCTCATTGTCATAAAAAAGATTTCATGGAGACAAAGAGACTCAATGCTACAGCCTGCAGCAAAGATACCATTAATAAAATAAATCACATCATTCACAACTACAAGTGGTTCACTTTAAAGGCAAAACATAGGGAGAATAGGACTGTGTGTAGTTGGATGAAAGAGTACAATCTGTATCAGTGTACTGCACACGTCAACACTGCTTATACAATGAATAAAGAGGAAATGCAACACAGTCAAATACCTTTATTAATCTTCTGCACAATGACCTTCTACTAAAGTCATATAGCCAATGGTCTACATGCTATATAAGCTATCAGATTGCTCACCCATGAATAAATAAAATTCCACAGGAAAAAAAAAAATGAGGATGAAAGCTCAATTATTGGTATCTTTTCAAGCTCATGGGGAAATATTTCAATAAAACATAAAATGACTTGGGGCCAAAAAGGAGCACACTGAAGTTTTTCAGCATAAGCAGAAAACTGATACTCCTGTTAATACCAATTTCAGCCAAATTTGACATACCACTTGAGATTTTTTTTTTGTTCATGCAAATCAGCTGGATGGAGGACAGAAACCCGAGCAAGTAGTCACATAGAGAGGAAAAATGGATACTATGAAAGAACAGGCAGACTAACACAGGCATCAATACTGACCTAGCAGTCAGCCTCTCCATAACTCTACATTACCCAAAATGCTACTGCTTGTCCAGAGAAATACAGAAAGTCTTATAAAAGCAGAAGGAAAAACAGCGTGGATATGAGCATGTGAGGAAGATACAAACATATATAGGAAAGCTACATTAGCTCTGCTGTGAACAGAAAACTCGTTTTTCTCATGGATTTTATGGTTGTGCTTTTCAGCTGAGAAATCCACAGGCCAAACCCTTCATCCTGCAAAGGAAATTTGGTGTCAGTATAAAATGCAGGTTTAAATCAGACAGAGGTTCTAGCACAGACTGCCCAGAATCTGAGGAGGCTTTGTGGTGCCAGCCATCCTACAGCCCCCTCAGACAGCCTGTGACAGGAGCAGGGCTGATCTGAAATGCATTGCATCACGTCTCCCTGTAACACAAACAGGTCTCAGTATGTCTAAGGTTGATTTTTGGACAAGAGAGGTTCTGAATTTGAGAGTTGCAACAATCTCCTCAAATTAGTTCTGAGGTACAGACTGTGACTTACCCATCCATTTGGTTATTTACATGCTGGGAAATGTGTAAATAAATGCTTTCTAAATACTCAACTATCAGACAGCTCACAGACGCACTCAGGTACAAGTCAGAAACTATTAAAAAGCTCAGAAGAGCAGCTGACAAAGTGGGGTCAAATTGTCAAAAGATAAATTTGCTTGAAAACTCTACATTGAGTGTTGAAGGCAAAAGTAAAAGCTCAGGCAGAGTGTGCTCAGGGAAAGATGCCATCAATTAATTCTATAAATGAGGATGAGCTCCATCAGGAGAGAGAACAGTGCAAACACAACCCATCTTCACAGCCTTGCAGGGATACAGGGAAGGCTACCTGGGGTCTGGTACACCACAAGCACCTAGGCATGCTCCATTTCAGCTCCCATCACCAGCATGGCCCTGTTCCTCACCTGACTGCTTGGCCCTGGCAGAGGCCTTGGGGAGGAGTGTTGGGATTTCCCACCCTAGAGCAAAACCAGCCTGCTTTATGGAGCAGGAGCTACCCTCCTACCTCATACCCCCTGCAAAATATGATAAATGTGGTTTAGCTGTACTGGCTCTGGATGAATTAGAAAAGTAAGGACCAATTAAAACTGACTTTAAATCAATAAAGCAAAGAGCTATGATTACATGAATATATATATATATATGAACAACAGATCTTCTACAAAAGGGCCTGATTCAAAGTCCATAAGGAAAATTATTTCAAATAGCATCCTTCACAGCTGCATTCCATTTTATGGCACAGAAGAGATGCATGGCTGTATTTAGGATCTCCAAGCAGAGAGCCCAGAAGCAGAGTAAGAACTGAAGAGTTTTTATGCCAGCAGAAAGGTATACTTTCTTCTCATCTCCTTTCTTCTTTACATGAACACATTACACAGTGCCAAAAAAAAAAAAAAAAAAAAAAAAAAAAGGAAAAAGAGAGAGAAGGAAATGAAAAGAAAATGTATCAGTTGAGGCCTCCAGGGAAGATAACCTTCAAAGGAAATTTAGCGGAAAATTGAAGAAAATAGAAGCTGAGATTTCTCTTGTACCTCATGGCTACAGAAATAGATAAGTAGGAGCAAAGGCTGCAAGCAGCTTTGCTCCTTTTTGTGACAAGAGAGAAAGCCTCAGCCTGAGCTATATTCAATCAGTTCTAAAGGGAGAGAGATAACGAGAAGTTAGAAATACCCATGAATAGGTTTGAAGTCTACTGCTTCTGGACACACATCATTGACAAGAACATGACATTTCAACACAGAAGAGAGGGAATCAAGTGATCAATATGTGACACACTTAGAAACTCATAGAAACACCCAAGCAAACTTTTAGAAGTTACCAGTGTTATCAAACCACTATTAGGCTTTCAGAAGCTTTTTTCTATTATTACAGTTACTTATGTGAATGTGTAGAGAACTGCTACTTCATCTCTAACCCAGCACTCCTGAGACTGTGGCATGTGAGTACAGCTATACTAACAACCAAAATTTAACACTTCATCCCATCAACGTGTTGTTGCCTGCATGGGGAAGGGAGAATCTAGAAAAGAAAAAAAAATACCATGGGAAAAATATGAGACAGAGACATCAACATTAATATCTCTGTGCAATTAGGAGCAGTTCCAAGAGACACAGGTTGTTTTGTTTTGGTTGGGGTTTGGTTTTCTCTTTGTTTGGAGTTTTTTTAGCAGGATACAGACTGAACACTGGCTGAGCAGAGGGATCAGAGCAAGAATTCCAGTGTTCCCTTGGCTATACTGTCTTGAATTGGCAGCAGGGAAAAAGATCAATGTTTTCTTTAAAGTTTCTTGGCTTAATTAATTTGCCTGTTGTGGCAGTGGGTCCCTGAAGTGGGAAAGTCTGCTGGAGGGAGAAGAAAGCATAGAAAGAAATGTGAGATCACCTTCTTTAAAGTGAGGGAGAAGAAGAAGAGTTTAGCAGATCCCAACACAGGAGGTGCTGCTTGTATGTGCAGGGGAAAACTTTGCACCCATCCCCTCCTATGACCAAACCATCCCACTGCTTGGCACTCTCTGGTACTTGCAGAATTAAAGTTGATCCCAACAGCAAACCCCTTAACAAAGGGTAGCCATGGAAACAAGGCACTCCTACAAAAAAAAAAAAAAAAAAAAAAAAAAAGCTATTCTGCATCATCAAGGAATTGCTGGTTGCACCTCATTTTCTCTCACACATTTCCCTTGCAAACAATTAAGCACCTGCAGTTTTAAGACAATGTTTGCAAATTACTTGAATCCTTTAAAGCAGCCCCATCACAGACAAGCACTGGGGAAGGAGTGGAAACTCTTCCAATTGCCCAGCTCCCTTCCATGGTTGATCCTCACTGGTGGTAGTCTTGCAAAACAAATAAATCTTTAAACAATAAGCTACAGATTAAAAGCCTGAGAGGATCCCCTGTGACCCATCTAGAAATAAGAGCATTACAGAGAGGGCTGGAGACTGGTGGTGGAGAAAGTTAAGTCACTGGAGACATGAGTTCATATTTGATGCATGGGTAGAGGTGAAATGGGCTTATGGCCCTCAGACACTTCAGGGATTTGTTCCAACTGCAGCTCTTGCACAGTAGTCTTTTCCTGATGAGCCTAAGGACTGGAATAATAGATGTCCTATAGGCAGAAACAACTGAGCTTCAACAGCAGCACTGTGTGCAAATCTGTGCTCAGTACCTGCTTTGTTTGTTGTCAGAAGGACCACGGGGTCACCTGTCATCCTTGGGCTTAAACACCAACTACACGAGTGAGATCAGTGTAATACTAAACCTGGCCGGGATCATTTCTGCCACTGACCAGTGAAAGATGTGTATTTCCCCTTCTCCTCATCTCTCTTAGAATCAGATGAAGTGTGAACATCTGCTGCCAACCCTCCCTCTTGGGCACAATTGTACCTTCCTTGGGACATCCACAGGAATACAAGCAGCACGAGGACATGCTGTAACGGAGAGTGCTTGTGCAAAGCAAGGTGTGCTACCCCTCACCCTGAAAACTTAGAAAGGGAAAACATGGACAGTCCTCTCTTAGCTGTCCATGATGGGGACTCAATTCCATGCCAGCACAATGAGAAAAAAGTAGTTGCTCCAAAAATCAGAGGAGTCACTTGCCATCTTTTTGAACCTGCTGTTTCTCCCAACAGCACACATGGCACAAAGGAGAAACACAGTTCCTTTGGGCAGAGCCATCCCTATGCCAGGACCTGGCTGCCCTCAAAGGAGGAAAGGAAAAACTCAGAGCAGGAGGCCTCGAGCAGCAGTGCTCCCCTTTCCTTCATGGCACAGGCAGTGCTCTCATGCACAGCACAGCCCTCGAGAGAAGTGACCATCACCTTCACTGCACCCTGCTCAGTACCCCAGCTGCATTTGCCTGGAGAAAGAAGAATTATTTAATTCAAAATGTAGTAATATCTCAAAACCCACTGACTATGAAGAAAAGGACACTGCCACAAGATTCCTACCTTCTATGAGGCATTGGAGCAGTAAATACAGGTCCTTTTCTATTAAAGCAAAAACCAAACCTGACAAAGTCGGTACATAAAAGGATTTTCCCCTACAGCTGACACTGAATCTAAATGAAACTAAATTGTTTTCATAATTTGAAACCTCTGGTTTCTCCATAATTACAATGTTGTGAAATGAGCAGGAACAGCTAATATATACCCACAGGGAAAATTACATTTAGTGACCCTATAATGATCCAGGATGAAGAAGATGCAATAAAAGAACTCACAGTATTCACTAATGAATAAGAGCAGCAAGAAAGGAGGAAACTAAACTTAATGAATGTACATAGGATTTTGATGCAGAACCTGCAGGCAAAAGTAGCCAACAGTTTTATTCCAGCAATGGTCTTAGCCATAAAACACTTCATTAGTGACAATCAACTCTCCCCATCTGCAGAATGCTCAACAAAAAACTACTTTAAAAATATTTTGCCTTTACAACATGCTGTAAAGAGATCTTAATATCTATTAAAAATTAAACATTCTACTAAAAACTAATGTAAAGTTTTATAGTCACTGCTTCCATCTGCCTTTCCTTGCATTGCTGAACAGTTTTTGAACAGTCTTTCTGTTCATCATCAAAATTAAAACAATCTTACCATTTTGGTTTTTTTTTTTTTTTTTTTTTTTTTTTTTTTTTTTTTAATCTGGGCCTTTATTATTATTAAGTGCTTAGAAAAGAAAAAGTAAAAGTAAACCACTTACACAGGTGATTATGGAAAATTACAGAATCACAGGATGTTAGAAGGAATTTCCCTTCCTAGACACAATCATCCCTTCTTTCTTTTTACAATCCTTTGCTCCTTGCAGTATGAGAATATCCACAAGAGTAGGTAAAGAGAAGGCAACAATCAGTTGAAGCCCCTATTACAGTATGGCTCTTCTAATGCAGTGTTAGCTGATGGCACAGCACATCATGGTCCATCCATGCCTAGCGCATAATGCAAACATACCCTCCCTGTCTCCATAAAACCTATCTGACAATCTGCGTAAGATTCAAACCACAATGTCCTGGCTAAAGCCCAGTGTGAAGAGTCCCTTTTGGGAGGCGAGTTCCCTCTCACTGACATAGTTTGCACAAATTAAACTGCATTTGCACTCATATTTGCACTGCACCAACTCTGATTCATGTTCACGCTGTGACACGTAGAGACAAAAGAGAATAAGCTTTAGCCTGCTCCAGCATAATTAAGAGCGCAGTAGTCCATACAGGCATACTCTACCCTGCCTACTTAACACTTCTATCCTGCAGGATTAAATATGCGCTTGTCTCTAGAGTATATACCTCCGGTATCAAAACTTGACACTCTATTCTAACAGCTTTATAAAATTTCTGAGAAGGGAGACCATCATGGCTGCCATTTTCTTCCAAGTCCACGAGAAATCCTTCTCCTACCTCTCAGGAGTCATGCATCCACCAGTGTTCTGACCTGGTAAAAAGACTGATTGTTCAGAAAATAAGATTCCAAAGAATTTTCTAAAAATTCTGATTTTTAGAAATTTACTCTTAGAAAATTTGAATTCTTTATTAATATAGTCTTATGCTACAAACAGTGTTATAAGCAGCAGAAAAATGGATGATTGGCATTTTGATTGTGCGTTAGAAACTCCTCACTGATAAACAAAGAGTGTAAGACTTCCTGTACACAAGTTTCAAGCCCGTGCCTTTCTTATATTCAGAGCTGCCTACGGAAGTTAATAAATACCTCAGAGACTCATTTCATCTCTCAGCAATCTGCTAGATGAAGAATTGTGAAGCCATTTATTCTGCAAAATCCCATTAGTTTTTGATAAACTCTTTCAGACAAACGGTAATTTTGAGTGATTCACCTGAACAAAATAACGCACCCACACTCTCAGAATGCCATTGGGGTGAGGTCAGGCATAGAATGAGTCTGCCAGGGTAAATGACTGCATTTGTCTCCTGTCACAGTCCTTCTCTTTGGGCACAAAAAGTACTTCCATAAGATTACAATTTGACAGAGATCGGGAAAACTGATTGATTTTTAATTTTCAAGAAGTTTTCAAGAAATTTAGAGTAATGGACCCTTTTAGAAAGCTTCAGATGCTCTGAGAGTACATGGGCTTGTGTGTGAATGGGGAAGTGCTCATCCCTGTGGGTTTTGATGTAGGGGAACCAAGGAGCACCCTTGTTTCAGTTACAAATTGCCACATTATGTACAGTTGTGAACATTTGTGGAAGGAAACACACATTACCTGGGTTTCAAAATACAACCCAGTCCTCAGCAGAGATCCCCAATTCCCTTTGGAAGAGGGCTTCTAAATTTTTATGTAGAAACAAGCTTCAGCAAATTTGCAAGAGGTACGAGAGGTTTGTTCAAAGGATATCAACTGAGGTCCCAACGCCAAGAGAGACAGGAATAACTGCTACTCCAAGCATGGTTAGCACCTGCCTGTGGATTTTGTAATGAATGCACTAAAGGAAAAACCATCCCATTTCCCACAGGTTCAGTACTCCTTGTCCTTCTTCTGTGAGGAGCAACAAGCCTCTCATGCTCCAGGTTTCAAGATTCCATCTTGCTCATGTTTCCAAGAGGCTCTAACCTGGCTCTGACTGGGACACCAGCAAACTCCCTCATAACTTCAGACCAGCTTCTAGGGAATTAAAACCTTCCTTGTCTGCCTTATCAATGAGCTGATGTACTAGTCCCAAACCTAGCCCTGAGAAAACTTGAATTCACACTCAGTTACTGCAGTGCTGACACTGCAGCACTGACAGCACTGACACTGCAGCATGGCTGTGCATGAGGTGATACTTGCTTGGATCCAAACAGGGCAGAGATGATCATCAGTCAGTTATTCTTAAGCTTAAATCCTATTTTCATCATAAAAATTCCACATGGATACAACTAAGAAAAGACTAATTTCTTTAAGTAGCTGCTTAATTTATGAAAGCTGAGGCTTAGTGGAACTTCAGAGAGACAGGTATCTTTTGCTCAGTCACAAGCACCAGAATTAATTTCAGACATAGGAACATCACACAGACACATGCAGTCAAAGAGAATTGCCTTGGATCTCCATTGGGCAATCTTCACAACCCAGCCAGATATTGAAATGATTCCATGGAACTCCTCTATATGAATGGCACTAATTCAACATACTTCTGAGATGACTGAACTTTCTGTGATAATCTGTAATTTTAGAGTTCTATCACATTTAAGGCTGCCATCAAAAAACATGAATAGACAAGTGGTTGTAATACCTGCATCTCTTACATCACCCAGGAAAACTCTGGTCATGTGATACAGACCCACACCACAGCATACCTCTGTTCCACTATCATTTGCACCCTCCATGTAGCAGAGTTCTAGGGCAGAAACATTTGTGAATGAGCACTGCCAGGAATTCAGTGGACAGCAACATTTCTTTAGATGTCATTGTACTTCCAGCTCCTAATTATTTAAGTGTTTTTGGGTTACTTTAAAAATACATCACATAGTGCAAAACATAAAAAGTTCCACCCGTAATTCAAATAACTACAGTGATTGCACATAACACATTTTAGGCCAGCAAAGTACATTTTCCACTTCACAAAGGTGGCAGCCTATCTCCACAGCTATGAAATTGAGGCGATTTCCTGGATGTAGGAGAAAAATACTCCCAGGTACCATCCATTAAATATCGTCACAAAAATCAGTTACAAGCTTTTGAAAACATGGCTGCCCCAACTACAAACTCCAACAATTTTCAAGAAAAATGGCAATGCAAAAATATATTGTTTAAAAAAAAAAAAGAGCAACGATTAAACAAGATTTGGGACTTTGTTACATATGTGTTTTAATATATATAGCTTTCGAAGTTAGGGACTACTTTGCTTCCAGAAATAAAAGTATGTATTTGTTAGGGCTTGTATCTTCATGCTTTACAGCAGCACATGAGGAATTGGCCAGAACACATGCAATTCCTGATTTTTCACTTAATTAAGAAATGCATTCCACAGTCTCACACAATCCGTATTTTCCATAAAAATTAAGCTTGACTGATTAACTGATAAATGTCTCCATGTGCTTTTAGCACCTGCCTGCTTCAAGAGCAGGTTTCTGTGGTGCTCCGTGCCTCTCCCAGTGACGGTGTTTCTACAGTAACATTCCCATTTATTACGGCTGGATACAGTAGCACTGCTGAACTCCTGCCTCTGAAAGTGCAAGTGAAAACAGGCGTAGGAAAAAAACACCTGTTCTTACTTACGGATCAGGCATCCAAACCCTGGGATAATTGTGTCTCTTGGTAAAGATTCATTAACATAGTGTTACATGCTTGAACACAAAAGCACTAAACTATCAGGTCAAACACATTAAAGTTTTAATAACTTATTTTCTTGCACCGTTAAAAGAAAGTTTGATATGGCATTCAAAAAATCCCACTTGAGAATCCAAGGCAACTCCTGATAATCTGAGTAAAAGGTGAACCTGTTTTCCATTATGAAAATATTTATATAAGTAAACTGTAACAAAGAACATTGGGTGAACCAGAAAAGTAGAATGCTCCTACACCAGGGTTTTTACTGGCAGGTAGGCGCTATCTGAGCAGGTAAACAGCTGCCTGAATGCAGCCTGGTAAACTGGACAAGACTGGATTTATAGAAACTTTATGAAGGTTTATTTATAGAGATGTATTTGTGGAAAGCTTATAGGGGTTTTAGGAGAATGCGGTCAGCAGGACTCTTCCTGGGCACAGGTGTGGGAGCTTGCAGCCAGTCTGAAGCCACCAATGATACGTGCTTTGCTGCATGTGCTATCACTTACAGATTCAAGCTCATGAAGGGATACAGAATCCTTGAAGATGACAAGACTTCAAAACCCCACTCCCCCACTCCTTCTCCTCAGAACAATAATTCATGTCGATGTGGATGTAATTGTAAGAAGCCAGTGAACACCCTCCCTTTCTAAATGGTGACATCGGCTGCACTAACCAAATAAACTGGGTCACTTTCTTTCCAGGTTGATACAAAATCTGTGCATAACACAAAAGAACTTAAGTGGACCATTTCAAATTGCAGTTTTCAGATATCAGAGCACTGTAAACAAGCAGAGATGGCACTTAAGATTGCATAGGTTGAAGCCCAGAGCATAACTCCCATCTGGTACAGAGAAGTGTGCATTTGGTCTCTTGACAAGATGCCTGACAATATAGAACAGCATCTTACTGACAGAACAGCCTGAAAGCTCTCAGAGCATGGGGTAATGCCTCAAGCAGGCAGCTACCTTCCATGAGCTAGGAAAGACAGAGGTTAGTTCACAGCTGAATTGCAGCTCGGACACCAGCCTGGAGATCAGCTTCGATCTCGTCTGAGCTGTTGCCATTCTGGTTCTGCAAGTCTAGGCTTGGTTTTGGCCAGGAATGAAGTTGTAGCCATGTCCTGGTCTGAGGTGCACATCCCACAGACAGACCAAACTGCTGGAGGTCCTGGCAGCCATGGTGCAAGTGAGGTACAGGGTAGTGGCCTGGGTCACAACTTCAGGTCCCACCAGGAGGAAAACTGCACTAAATTTGACCCATTTCAAAGACTACTGTACAGGCAAAGCAGATCACACCTAAAACCATGCACTACATTATTAAAAGAGATGAACCCAGTGGGTTTTCAGTGCCCACAGGTCCCACAGAGCTCTGCCACAAGTTAGAACACCTCTGAGGTGAAAATTCTACCCTCCCATGTTTGAAGGGGCTTACAAAGGCCTGTCATCCACCATTCCTGCCGCCAGAAGAGAATCTCCTGCTAAATGGTGCACGCTTCTGCACATGAACAATGTTTTCATCTCTTTTAGTCATAGCTCAGAGGAAACTGGTTCACTAGCACCACCGAATTCAATGGATATTTTTAAAAATGACAGAATTTAATTTGAAAAACAATTAAAAGTAGGGATGCCAATACAACACATCATGGTAGTTTTGGACAGATCATGTAGAGACCATTGTCAGTGAAAAACACTTAAAATCAAGGAAGGAAAAAAAAGGACATGGGGAATCCCATCTGTTGGGGTTTAGTTTGGTTTGCTTTTTTTTTTCCTTT